>JAHWFP010240257.1:52240-67884 GCA_023313725.1 Lithobius niger
TCTGAGGCAGTTAACTGGTTGTGGTTAGGCATTTCATATTGAGGCAGATAACTGGTTGGGGGTTGGCACTTCATACTGAGGCAGTTAACTGGTTAGGGTTTAGTATTCATACCGAGGCAGTTAACTGGTTGGGGTTTGGCATTTCATACTGCGGTAGTTAATTGGTTAGTTTGGTTAGGTTAGGCAACGCCAAGTAAGGAGTGTTACTAGGAACATTAATTCAGAAGAAGAAAATTTCCGTAAACCTTTAGTGAGGTGCATATCGGGTTTGCGGCTACTCTTCATCCCTCACAATACGGCTGCCACTGCCGCTGTTTTATCATGTACGGTATATGACTTGAATTTTACGTTTTAAAAATTTTCTTTATAACCTTGCACACTTTTCAACCGTTTTTATGATGCGAAATGGTGTTAGGACGAAGAGTAGCGTCGGTTAGTACAAAAATGAAGTGATTTGACGTGATGCACCTAATCCTGATAATTACCTCCTAAGCAAACAAAGTCAACCAAACACTTGTAACATGACGAAACACAAATTTACCTTCGTGATTAGTGATCGACTTTGTCTTTAAACTCTTGTAATTTGTGAGACATCGCCTAATGTGAGCCTCTCGGTGGCCTAAAGAAATTCATTTAGAGATTTAGAGAATAATTCAGCATGGGAAGCCTAAAATTAGGCTCCTGCCAGTGCTGAGCCCGAACCAGGCGTTGAAACCTTAACCAAAACAAGAATATGTTTTACATCTCTGTTAGAAACAATGTTCAATCCCATAACAAAGTATCGGTGGCCCAGCTGGTTATCAATTTCATTGTTGGTTATTGTATTTGGTTTTTTAGGGCCTTAGGGCTTCGTCGGGCAGATGACCGGGTGCGGTTAACGCTCGCTAAAACCCTTTGACCTTGGTTTTTGTTTTGTTTTTAAATTTTAAAACACACGCTAGCGTGTCGTCCGCCAAGATTCAACGATAACAGTAATGTCCGTCCTATCCAGATAAAATATATATGAGCATGACGACTACTACACACTTGCGTCCTATCCAGATAAAATATATATGAGCATGACGACCACTACACACTTGCGTCTTTTGCAGCTATGACAGTTCGGAAAGTTTTTCAACATTTTGTTGTTGTTGTTGTTTGTTTTTGGGGAGCACGAATCCAAACTGGGTTTATCTGCCCCACGACGACGAGAGGGACAATTTAGCTGGAGAAATCCAAGCGGACAACCCAGAATATTTGACGCGCCATAATCGACATGAGCACGAAGGTTTTGTACTTAAGGGTCTAAAAGAATGGCAAAGCAGTCATAAAAGTTCCAGGAGAGAAACAAACCAATATTGTACAGTGGCCCATTTTGGTGCAGCCGGTGCGTGGAAGTAATGTTATGATTTTTTTTTTAAATACGTAAATTAAATTAGATCAGGAGTTAATAAATGCATAAACTTCCTAGGACCATCATGTAAGTATCGCTATCATATTGCATTCCTTGTCACAAGGTCGTCAGGCAGAGAAGCTGTAGGTTTCGTTTCCCGGATCCATGCCAGTTGATTGAAGATCGCCATAATCTTACTTTACCAAAATAACGGTAAAAGGCGTCAACATTTCGGAACGGGCGTGAACTGGCGTTGAGTCTGGAGGCGAAACACACGCTTTCTACCCCAGTCGGCCTTGGCTTGAGGAAGCCATCTGCTTCACCGCTTCATGCTCGTGAACTTACTTTCCGCGAGCTTCTCTTGATTGTGTATTGGTGACAGACGGCAGAGTGAGCGAAATCTTGAATCTTGGAATCTATTTCCGTCACAGACGTGGGATAGAATCCTATCTCCGACGGTGACGTGTGTGGCTCGTACGCCTCTTCAGCTTTATGTGGAGGGGCAATGGCCCTCCCTGCCCTTTTGTAAATTTAATTAAGTACTTTTTTCTGTACTTGTTCATTTGGAAATGAATTGCTCGTTTGGGTTCTCTGGTACCGTTGTGTTTCATGTTTAAATTTGTAAATCAGTGATTCCATTGTGTTCGTGTGTAAATTAATGGTTTGATAAAGAAAAAGTCGAAAGGAGCTACTCAGAAATGTCTACTGCACGTATCCGCAACTTTTTCTTTTGACGGAATAGCTAAAGCATCAGAGCATAACCGTAAAAATTTCCTGAAAAAAAATCAGAATTAAATAAATAAAGTCAACGAAATATAGTTTGTTCCACAGTATGTTTTCAGAAAACTGACTGGATGACGACTCGTTTCCTTTCACTAAGAGTAAAAGCATGTGGATATCACATTTGTACACTCAACAAAGTTACTGTTAAGAGTTTACGAATGGGATGTTTACGGATTTTTTGCACTCGTAATGGAAGAATATGTGGCGCCATACAGTCAGTTTTCTGAAAGCATAATGTGGAACAAAGTATAGAATAAGAAACTTAAAGGCCGGTTGCCACCAAATTAGCCTTACAGCATCTAGGCCTATCGAGTTCTCTACTGCAGGAAGCAAAGGAATGCACAAAGCAAAACTTTTAAAAGCTCCAAACAAGCCACGGGTCGTGACTCCTTAATTATCGAGTAAAAATTTGGTACGCGCTCGTGCACGTGGAATCAGGCTATAAAGATTAACGATACTAATGTCACTAGATGGCGCCACGGAAATATATTTAAAAAATACCCTGGCGCCATATGGTGACACTAATATCGTTAATCTTTAGAGGTGGTTTCTAGGTGAACGAGGGCGTACCAAATTTTAACTCAATAATTAAGGAGTCACATGGCTTGTTTGTTGCGTTTACAATTTTTCCTTTGTGCATTCCTTTGGTTCCTACGAAAGATAACTCGATAAGCCGAGATGCTGCAATGCTAATTTGGTGGCAACCGGCCTTTTAAGCAAGATTCAAACACAGATTGTCATCAACGTCTGCTGGCGCCTGGACGTAAATCCTTCCTAAATTTTGTTTAGGACAATTTTCATAATTATTTTGCAGCGACGTTTCAGTAATTCGGATGGCGGCTTCATCAGTAGAGTACTTTACTTCACAATTTTATTTTCTTGCATATTATCTCTCGTTCAAAAATCGACTATTCTGCTGACGTTTGCTTTTCTCAACATCTAACGCCGTGTCTGCATGCTAATGATTTTGGACGGGACAGTGACTGAAGTCGGAACAGATCAGCATAATCTTGCGTCATCAGCGACGAGTGTCACTGAAATATTAGCATGGAGTGGAATTAGCTCCTCGCTTGCATGAAGACACGAGCAGTCGTGTTGAAATTCATCAGTGAAGATGGCTCTGGAATTCAAGCAACTACTTAAAAAGTCTAATGGCCCTCGTGGCATTCGAAAAATTACTATTATTATTCGAATGCGGTGTGCGAGCAGAAAGCCTCAGCTGCCTTTATTTCTATTATTATTACTACTGTTATGAGGTTTTTGCTGTGAGGGAACCACCATTGTCCTAGTAGTTTATTGCTCAAGGCGTTGACATTTTGGAAAGGCGTGCCAAATAATTTTTTTTTTGTTTCGGTTAAGGGTGGGTGGGGGAGCAGGAATTCCTGGGAGAGATGTAATATGGACTGTTTTGACTTGAATGGTTTAAAGAGGCCGTAGACTGTTCGTAGATGAAATTCAGACATTTAACCCCAGAACTTCTTCCCCCCCCCCCCCCATCTCCCCGTCTAAAACGACAGCAGACATGTACCCCTTTAGGTCGGACATTATTCTCCGTAATATTATTCTCCCGAACATTGTTCCCGCTGATATTATTCCACCGAACATTGTTCCCCCAGAGGGTGGGGGGAGTTCCTGGGAGAGAAGTAATATGGGCTGTTTTGACTTGAATGGTGTGAAGATGCCGTAGACACTGTTCGTAGATGGGATTAGGACATTTTACCTCAGACACTTCTTCCCCCCTCCCCTTCTAAAACGACAGCAGACATGTACCCCTTTGGGGGGGATTGAGGTCGGACATTATTTCCCCTAGTATTATTCTCCCAAACATTATTCCCTCTGATATTATTCTCCCGGACACTGAGTCCCCCAAGACACTTTCCACAATTAAAACAAATACCTTACAAATCAATTTGTTATTTTCATTAAAAATGTACTTACGGTAAAAGTGGTAATTGATCTATGGTGCATCGAGCGCACAGGTTGTGTAAACGAAACGGTCTAACGCAGACCCGGAGTTTCATACTTTGCCTATTCCAACAGTGAGTTCCTAGCAGTTCTGATTGGAGAGGCCTGAGGATGTTTATCATTCCCGCGTAAAGCGTTCTTCCCGCACCCGCTTCCCCCAGTTCTCACTACGTACTGCCAGATGTGCCCTCGATGTACGGTTCATTATGGTAAGGTTCCATAAATCATACTAACTTTATTTGTGCGCTCAATGTTTGCGCGCTCGTACCACCTAGCAAAAATAAATAACCTCGTAAGTACAACGTAATTATAAATGAAAATGAAAATTTTAAATAATTTTTTTCTGGGAGAAAATTTCTGGGTAAAAATATCCATAGGGAAAATATCGGACCTAAGGGCTCCCGGGCCCCCCCCCCCAGGTCTATGTCCGCAGTCGTTTTCCAGGAGAAAAAATGTTCGGGGAGATGAGGTCCAGGGGGGAAATTTTTACGAATCATGCGACAATTGTCCAAAGCTATTTTCTACGTCTGGCTATTGGTGGTTGGGGAATAAGTAATTGTTGCCCTAGACTGGATACATTTCCTGTTGGCCCTAGGGACTTACGGCCTGTTGTTTTCAAGGTGTCTTCCACAGATTGGGGGGGGGGGGGGGAGTGGTGGTCCACCGGTTCCGCTGGTCGCACTCTGCACGGGATGCACCCTTCTACATCGTTGCCATGGTCCTTAGACCGCCTCTTTCGCAGGGACAGCAGCCTAATATCACGTTTACACACTGGTCATGTTCAACTCCGTGCTCAACTGTTTCGACTCGGTGTATCAACGGATGGAAATAACTAGAAAGTTGACACACTGGACTAACTTAAGTTATGGATGACACTGAGTCAAGAATTACCTTTCTGCCATTTTGGTATAGGTTTACTAATTTGATATTGATTCGCTCGCCCGCCAATTGGTACGGCTTACAAGCTTTGGTGATGTGTTCGTGACCAAGTGATCCCTAAGTAAGTAAGCTCATAATTGGGCCGGTAAGTTATACGGAGAAAAAGGTTCTAAATAAGTAGTCCAAAAATGGTTTACATCAGGAATTGTTGGGGTTGCTGGCAGGAATGCCAAAAAAAGGATTCACTTAGTTACTACCCCTAAGTTGGTCGTTAAGCAGGTAACAATTGGCATGAGCACATAAGATCCATCAATTGTGTATTGTTACAAGAATATAGAACGTTAAATACATCGAGTTTAAACAATCAGTTGTATTACAGACATTATCAAAAGACAAGGACTAGAATTATGGTTCTTGCAGGGAATGGGAGGAAGGAGCAGTCGCAGCCGAGTGTCGCCAGGAGACGGCGCCACAGGCAGAAGGTGCACCGGATACTGCACCGGGACCAATGACCAAAGGATGGGAGTCTCTCTTGCCAGCTCCAACCGACGTGCCCATGGACGTGCCCATTTTCTTTCCTCCATGGACGTGCCGATGCAAAGCCCCGGAAGCAAATAACTTTTTTTTACATAGACCGGCTGGATCCGAGGCGTCTTCGGATCTCAGACGTCATTCGGATCACGTTTTTGACCGGCCAGATTTTGGTTGCCCGGAAACGTTTTTTCGTGCGGGTTTCTGATGTTATGTAATTAGCAGCAGCGAGCGCGACAGCACGAGCAAGGCAGGTAATTTGGAAAAATGCGAAAAATTGAAAATCATTATTTTCTTGGGATCTGGAAGGTCCGTGTAAAAAAAGTTACATGCGCCCGGAACCAATCATGCTGCATACGACGAACCCTGTCGATGCATTAGTTGGTCACGCACTCCGATCTGTGTCTGTTGTACTGACGATGAAGCTGTCCACCATTCTTTTTCGCCTTCTCTCTCTGGGTGGCTCTGCGGCGTCTTGGCCTTAATGACAAGGATGACCCGTTACGAGTGGTCCTAGGGGTTCCTCGCATTTGGGATCTTGTGGGCATTCGTTGTATCCGACTCTCGGCTTCTGTAAGGCCACTGGGCGTTTTGACTGGTCTTCCGTTCTCCCCAGTTCCTCCTGTTTTCCTGTGTCTCTTCTTTGTTGTCTCCTCCTTTTGCCTCTTCGGTGTTTGGTCGAGATAAGATGGTGTACTTTATGTGTCCTCATTGTATTCGTATGCATAGGTTAACGTAGTAATTAGTAGATTAATCGCCAAGTGTGAGCGAATAGTTCTTGTAGACCGCTTATGCTCAATAAATCTAAATCTTAATAGTCACATTGTTGGCAGTGCCCGCGGGGGTTTAGCTCCGTAAATAACCGACCAACCAACCAACCTCAAGCTTACAATGTTGGTTACATGACTAATTTTACGGCATCATATCATTGTTAAACAACAATTGTGTCAAAACAACATAATATTTTTCGTGCAACCAGTGAGTTGCTTAAAGGGAAAGGCAAACTGAGAGAAAAGTCTGACAGGCAAGGTCTATTGTGGTTAAGTAGCATTCCACTGCCGTACATGATTCATCCATTGACCCTGACAAATGCCCAGTGGTCCTGAAGGATCCGTCCCTACAGAACAAAAAAATGAGTTTGGCACAAGAACTTACTGCAGATCCAATTCAAACGGACAGGTAAAACTTGCATTTTAGTCCTTCCCGTTCCAGATCACTTTCTTTATGATTAATCCATATTGTAAATCGATTCAGAAAAATACTTTTAATATAAAAAAAATTTGAGGATGGGCAACATTATGAGCTCTAGAAGGGTCGCCATGACAACAAGGTGACTATCTAGTAATGGGGGGGGGGGGGAGGTAACAGTTGTTTATCTCCAACCCTCACTCCGTTCCAGCAAAATGCAAGAGTAAGTCCGATTTCGTTTTACTACTCGCAATACGTCCTCCCGATTTTCCCCCAATTGCCCAAACTTCAGACATCATGTCCCCAAACCTATTTCAATAATTCACCCCAATCCCATTAGAGTAATTTAGCAGTGTTACGTCTTGGCAGGCGAGCTTGACCATCTATAATTGAATCATGTAAATCATACTGTTTTTCATAGCTATCGCAGATCCACCCAGCATATCACCAACCAACTCATCGGGTCGATTCCCGGCCGATGCACCAAAAACTGCAATGACTGGGGCTTACCTCGGACGGAAATGACAGATGAATTGGTTGGGGATGCTGGGTTGATCAGTAATAGCTAAGAAAAAGTATGTAATTGTTGTTTTCATAGTTCAAATGGTTTTAGATGCATCAAGCTCGTCTGCTAAGATGTAACCCTGCTAAATTATGGCTAATGAGGTTAGGGTGAATTAATGAAATAAGTTTGGGGACATGATGGCTGAGGTTTGGGCAGTTTAGGGATGATCGGGAGGACGCATTTCAAGTAGTAAAACGAAATCGGACTTACTCTTGCCTTTGGTTGGAACGGAATGAGGGTTGGGGAATAAGCAATTGTTGCCTCAGCACTGGGTTTTCACGTTGTTGGCATGGTGACAATCAGGCTTACAATGTTGGTTACATGATTTACAGCATTATAATCATTGTTAAACAACAATTGTGTCAAGGAAATATAATAGTGTTCGTGTAACAGTGAGTTGCTTGGAGGGGAAGGCAAACTAGTTTTTTGGTTTGGTTTTAATTTTGTTGTAATTTGTTTTATTTCGTTAGTTTTGGTGCGTTGATATCACTCCTTTGAAGGGCCGAACCACTCTCAACATGGTGGCCTCTTCACCAGTTTTTGACTTTGTTTATTTTGCTTTGTTTTTAGAATTGGTTTATTTTTCTTGAATTGGACGTGAATACAATTTCTTTGACAACATTGTTTAGATTTATCGTGCTACACTAGTGTGTGTCTAGGCACGCAAGTCAGTATACACGTTGTCATTGGCTGTCCAATGAGAGCCGATGCCGACATTACTAACAATGGTTATAACAATATTTTCGTACTTACGCGCCATCCCACGCTATCCTCGTTACACCCCTAGGCTCCAAACCATTAAAGGTACGCAGTTCGTATCGTACTGCAGCCATCCCGGTATCGATGAATAATCACCCTATGGAAATTACCATGGGGATGGGCGGGCTAGAATTAGCTAGCTAGTTACACATTTTCAACGTTATTGAGGGTTAGAGTTTGCATTGAAAGCAGCTTAGCTGGCATTCCTACACGAGTTAATTTTTTGTCAGGTGGGTCATTGCTCTTGATTTCAACACAATTTTAGCTTTTGTACCGCATTATTATTTTTCCCCTAAGTACCTGAAATGTGCCCAACTATGCTTCAAGATATAAGACACTGACGCTATGACGCCGCGCTACAATGGTTTACAACCTCGACAATTAAATTGATGTCATGTTTGTTGTGTTGATTGTTGCCTAACTTGGCGCGACACACTAGAGTGTGTCTAGATAAACAATTCTGACTTCTGAGAGCCGCTCCCAGTACCGAAACGTGCTGGAGGGAGCGGCTTTCAGCCCTCTCAGTTCCCGTTTCATTGTTGTGCTCATGTATCGTTTCATTATTGGGAGAGGGATGTATAGGATGTTAGAGTTAAGTTAGCAGTAAGTAGAGTGAGTCCATGATGTTGGGGTCTGTAGTACTCAAGTAATAAAGTAACAATAATAATAATAGGATATACAATAGGGAATGAAGGGCGAAAATGGCGTCAGATGTGGACGTATTACTCCAAGAGTTGCTGAGAAAGAAGGTTATTTCAAGTTGTGATATTATTTCAAGTTGTTTCAAGTTGTGACGTGTCATGCCGGAGACGTTTACAGCAGTGATGCGTGCAGCGCAGGAAAAACTTATCTCCGAAGAAGATGTACGTAGGTTTGGTGTAAGTGACAAAGTAGAAGAGAAGGACATGCAAAGTGGTGGACATAGTAACGACAACGCACGAGAGAAGGCACGAGTACACCAGGACAAGGAGGAGATCGTGAAGAGACTCTACAAACAGTGCAAAAGCTGTTCAGTGTGGCTGTTCGTAGTGAAAAGAAAAGTGTTTGGAGTGACAGCGAAGGAGAAAAGGAACAGAGGGAAGAACAAATGGAGCAAAGGTCGTCGAGAAATTTTCAAGCACTCAGACGGTAGTATGGGGGAGGCCTGGCCAACATCAAGATGCCTTTATCTGTTATTATGGTATGCAGCCCGGCAGGGCGTTCCTACCCCCTCGCCCAAATTTTCTATGCAGTGGAACATGCAGTGGGAGTAGGTGAAGTGGCAGCAGTTGGCACACTGCGAGGAGGCAGCGCCTTCGAAGTCGAACTTAAAACGAGAGTAGCAAAGCAAACGCTTCTTAAGGCACAAGTTAAAATCAATGGTGGTCTTGCAGAAATGTATGATCTACATGAGCAGACTGTGCAAGCACGCCTTCACTGGCTCCCGAGAGGCATTACGCCACAGGAAGTAAATGCAGCCTTTGGCAAGGTAGGGTTGCTAGAAACTCACGTGTTTGAAAAGCTAGTGTGAGACGGGTGTGCCATTGTCACACTACGACTCTTTGAGGGAGTGTCGATCAACGATGTACCGGATGTTATCAGTATACGAGGCATTACGAGCCTTGTCATAGTCAGTGATCGTGCGCCGAAGTGCCTTAGGTGCTCGATGAGAGGGCACTTCCGGCGCGCGTGCGTGAGTCGTTGGTGTGCAACATGTGGTGTCTGGCACGACCACGCCAGCTCTGCGAACACTTACTAACCGCAGCACGTGATGAGGACCAACGGGGGAAAGATAGGGCACAAGAAGAGCGTCTACCTCAAAGCAAGTTGCACAGAGTAAACAACCCGGAGCAGAGTTCCTTTACAGAAAGCTCCAGTTTGCGCTCGGTGGCTCATCAAAATCAGCAATTACATAAGCCAACGGTTGAGTATGACGCTGACATTGCAGTGAGTGGTCAAGTAGTGGAAACAGAAGATAGTGCCAGTGCAAGTGCAAGTGTTTATGCTGGTGAGGAGCAGTGGCCCATGCCGCCAGCAAAACGCAAACGTGGGGGCAGGAAGCGGAAGACGCAAGAGCAACCGACGAACGGGAGAGTCATGACCAGCGAAACATCACTGAATCAAACACTGTGTTCAAGCAGTATGACAGAGATTGGTCAGGTGGATGATTCAGGAGCTGTCAAAGAGCACTCATATACAAGTGGCAGCAATCTACAACAGGAGCAAGAAGTGGGCATGGTTTTAGACGAAATGCCATCACCTAACCTAACTGCTGATGTTGTGCCAATTGAGGAACTGCAAGAGATCGGTGACAGCCAAAGCATAGAAGTAAGTCAAGTAAGTAGTCTGGGAGAGGAAGGTCCACCGCTAGGGAGGGACCAGGGAATTCCATGATGGCTTCAACCAAGGTAGTTGGTATTTGCTTTCGCAACTTTCGCATCTTTTGCTATAGTCTCGTGGAACGCAAGGGGGGTGCAAAATAAAATTGTAGAAATTGAGCAGCTCTTGGGCCATGCGCATATCGTTGGTGTTCAGGAAGCAAATAACATGGACGGTTTTAATGCGTATATGCAAGCGGATTTTGTGCATTCTGGTCTAAAAGTAGGTATTTTTGTTAAGTGGGCAGTACCGTACCTACCGTTAGTGTTAAGCTGTCGTGTGCGTGGAATTGATGCATGCGGAATTAAGATCTGGATAATGAATCAATGGGTAAGCCTGGTCTTTCTGCATGCGACTGAGAACCCATCTGTTGCAGAATGGAATTCTTGGTTTGGCCAGCTCTCTCCACCTTTTTTGGTGGGAGGTGATTTTAATGGCCATCATTATGACTGGGGGTCACTCAGAGTGGATGCGAGAGGGCGCAGATTAGCCACTGCCATTCACCGGAACGAATTGAGTGTCATTCATAATGGGACTCCGAACTTTGCCAGATGGCAAAATGGCTCTGTGCAGGAGTCGGTTCTGGATATTTTTATCTGTCAACCGTCTATGGCATCGGCATTCGCGTTTGAAGTTTCAGACGATTTGAGAAATAGTGATCATTTCCCAATTCTTCTGCAACCTGTTGGAAGTGGTGTACAATCACCGTCAGGGATCAGAAAGCGTCCAATTGTGGAAAATGGAAGCTTCTCGCACTGGCTAACTGAAAATCTTGTCCGGCGACGTTACAGGCAACGGACTGGGACTCAAGGGCTGCGGCAGCATCCTGTCTGGTGGTCCCATGCCTGCACTGGTGCCGTACATGGCAGGCGTAAGGCTTATCGGCAATGGAAAAGGTTCCCGAGTGATGAGCGATGGCTGACATACAGGGGTATTGCCAGGGAGTCAGAGTTTATAATAAAATCTGAGAAACAAGCTTATGGTCAAAGACTGTGTAAACAAGTTGGCTCGGCAGGGTCGCTGACTCAAGCATGGCGTGTGCTCCGGCAACAAGATGTTAAGGTCAGTGTGTCATGGGTCTATGATACGCGCTCAGTTGCAACCAGCCGCAATATACTACGGGGTGAGGACATGGCTGACGAATTTAATGAAAGATTTGCTAGCGTCTATGCCCTTCCTGCTGGCATCCCTCCACCATTCACGCACGGCAGCACTGAGTCGTGTGCAAGTGATGCTCGATGGGACTTTTGTGAGATTGAAGCGGCGCTTTCAAACTGCAAGACCGCTAGCACACCAGGAGTGGATGGGATAACATACGGTAGTTTAAAAGGCAGTCTCGTGAGGCCAAGGAGAAACTATCGATGCTCTTCCAGAACATTTTGGATGGTGCTGAAGTACCACCGACGAGGATGTATACTATTTTAGTACCAGTCCATAAGGCAGGCAGCGACAGGTCTAGTATTGTTAACTACAGACCGATAGCCCTTTTGTCCTGTCTTCGCAAGGTTTTTGAGCGAATGTTAGTGCGGCAATTGGAGTGGCACGTTGAGCATTACGGCTGTTTGGCAGCCGTTCAGTTTGGATATAGGCCCAGCAGGAGCGCACAAGATGCGATTTTGTATCTCCTTTCGAGTGTACGAGAAGCATGGGCGCAAGGGAACATAGTTGTTGCAGTCTTTCTGGATATTAAGGCTGCATATGACACAGTGTGTATTGGTTGTGTGGAAGCGACTCTAGCCCACATGGGAGTTGGTCCAAAGCTTACGCAAGCCATAGTTGCTCTTTTTGGGGCACGGAAGTTTGTTACACGAGTTAATGGGTTCTGGTCTGCAGAGGCACGGACAGACAGGGGGCTCGCACAAGGGAGCGGCCTGAGCTTGACGCTTTTTGCATTAGCAATCAATGATGTTCTGGTTGAACTGAGTGTCTCGGCAAACATAGTTTGTTACGCCGATGATGTTGCATTGTGGTTCGTAGGCGAAGATCTGCACCTTATGGCACAGTGTGCCCAAGAGGCACTTGACCGTGTTGTGTTGCGACTTGGTGAGCAGGGGTTACTTTTAGCCCCTACCAAAACTGAGGTGGTGGTTTTCACACGCGAGCGGAATAGTTTGCAAGTGTTACCGACACTTGTTGTGTGTGGAGTTGGGGTGATACTAAAGAAACATGTTAAGTATCTGGGGGTACTTCTAGATGCAGAGCTGACGTGGAATGCTCATGTCAGCCAATTACGAGCTAAGGTTCAAGCGCGCACGTCTGTGCTCAGGGCCCTAGTTATGCAGATATCGGTGAGTCGTGGGCACTTCTTGCAGCGTACAAGACCTTCGTCAGAGCATGTCTTGACTATCATCTGCCTTTCTTGTGTACCTCGAAACGCCACATTACGATGCTGCAGACAACCGTGAATGAATGTTTGCGGATTGTCTCAGGGTGCCTGTCCTCCACGCCGCTCCAAGCACTTTGGGTAGAGTATGGCGAGCCGCCCCTTGAACGCCGTGCGACTGAATTGTTGGCTGTTTTAGTCATGAGGAATCTGAGCAGGGGACAGCTAGATCCTGTGGGACGGATCCTTACAGATTACAGACAGTTGAGTGACAAAGCTGGCAGTCTGTTGGGCGTTGCGGGGCATGGTGTTTCTGTTCTCCTTAAGATTTCGGAACATTGTTTTGAAATAGGATGGGTCAGTCCGCTGAGTCCCTGGACTTGGTGCCCAGCTGTTCTGGAGGTGTTTGATCAGGTATATACGGAGTGTGAGGTGTTTAGTGATGCCTCATTTGTAGCGACTACGCAATCTGGAGGAGTTGGCATCAGTATCCCTTACGGTACAGAGATGTGTATCAGTTGTCATCCCGTCTTGTGTGCGAGATGGATGTCATCTCGGTTGCGCTAGATGTGGCACAAGACCTAGATTTGCCGTCATTTTTGATCTGCACTGACTCGTTGTCCAGTGTGAGGGGTCTGCGCCACTCTTTGGAAATGCTAGACGTGTGTGACCCTTTAGTCTTTACCATTGGCTGGAACTTCTGGACGGCGCTACAGCGTGGTGCTGTGGCTCTTACGTGGGTTCGTGGACATGACGGTATACGAGGGAATGAGCAAGCGGATGGGTTGGCGCGGGAGGCAGCTGTGCTGAGAAGCCCGACTGTCTCCCTAACTCTCTCGGTCAGGGCGCGGCGGCAAACCATACAGCGCTGGTTTCTAGAGGAGTGGCAGAGAGAGTGGAAAGCATCTGCGGCAGGGTGAACTTTGTTTTAAGTGCAGCCACAGTGTAGCTTGCAGCCAATATTGCACAATCTCAATTACAGAGATGCGAGGCTCCTGTCCAGGCTTCGCACTGGACACTCACTTTTGCAAGCGCATCAGTACCAGATTGGCTGGCCTTACTGTGCAGTGTGCAATGTGAGCATGTTGCCAGAGCACTTCCTCCTGATTTGCCTACGGTTTGCGCACCACCACAGCATGTTGTCTCAGTGGGTTAAAGAATTGCCGACCATTAGCTTGCTGTTGTCAACGACAGCAGGCAGGTTTCCATTGCGAAAGTTGTGTCTACTAGCCAAGTACTGTACAGCAACGGGTGTGCAGGTGTGATGGGTATTTTCCTGGCCCCTTTTATCCCATGTCATGAAGCGTCCGTTCGCTGGCTCTGTGTGTTGGTTATGTATCGGACGTTAGTGCTTCTGGTGTGCTTCGGCAGCGCTTCAGGCGTGTGTTTTGACAGTGACTCTAGTGTGCTTCAATATTGCTTCGTTCCTGAGTGCTCAGTGCTGTGTGCTTCGTGTACTAGGTGTGTTTGCAATGCATTTCGCCGGAGGACTTCAACTGTGTACCTTTAAAGGGCACTTTGTTGTTACGGTGCACGGATAGAGTGGTCGCTGTGGCTGTGGTATGAGAACCTGGTTGGTTTGGTCTGGTGTAATATTACGCTGTGTATTGTGTATTATATGTTGTAAGTGGCAAATAGGAGCGTGCGGTTACGGACCAGGGCTCCTGAGAATAAAATAAAATGAAATGAAATAAAGGATATCGCCCGCTTTCCGAGTGCTGGGATCTAACAATGTCGAGGGCACGCGGCGCCTGAGCTATTGTTGGATTCCAGCATGAGGAAAGCGGGCGATATCCTTCTTCTCACCCGTTTTGAAGCTATCAGTCCGACGTACATTGTTGAGCGCAAGTGGAATACATTGTTGCATTTAGCCAGAAAAGCTTGTGTAGAATATTCGTTACGACGCAATGCTACATGCAACGAAAAGAGCAACGTTTAATTTTGAAAGCGGTTGCAATGTTGTAATTCACACGAATTTTTGAAGGATTTTTTTTTTTTACGTTTGAGGTGGAGTTGGTTTATAAAATTGTTCCATATAATTGTTTATATTCCGTTGCTTTATTCATTTTTTTGTCGAAACTAACGTTCGTAAAGCAGTGGTGGCAATGTGGTGAGTAACGTGAATTGTTGAACGTTGCTATTTTTTTTATTTGTTTCAGTAAATTTCTTACATGTGTTTGTTACTTTGTGTGAGTTACTTTGTTCTTATCGTTTTATTTTGGTCAAGAGCGTACGAATGTAGTCATGGCTCTGGATTAAAGAATTGAATTGAATTACATGTGTTTGTTTTCTTACACTTTTAACACAAATGGGGGTTGGGATCCACGTGGAGTGCTGGGATCTAGATCCCAGCTCTTCGCCGCGTATCCCATCACTCGTCGTCCTCGTTCATTGTTGCGATCCCGTCATGCTGTATTGTGTTAAGAGGACTGAGAGCTTCAAAACGGGTGAGAAAATCTGCTCGCATGCTAGTTGCAGGATGCGTGGCCTAGGGCCAATTCCCTGCTTAATAAATTCAAATTCAAATCTGCTCGGATCTTCGGGACTCCAGGTGTTCTTGCTGTATTCTGATGGGTGTTGGTTACAATGTTGTACTGGGAGGAGGATGCTTAGAGTAGGTTAGTTTTAAGTTTTAATTTTCAGTATAGTCTCTGGTGCAGAGTTTACGGCTTGTGGCCATTTAGACTCTAATAAAAATAAAGTATCTGCTGGAATCGGGTGATAAACAACAATAGAATCTTTAAATTGGGGAAAGAACGGAATCAGATCGTAATTATGCCAGGGTTAATTAAAATCCCCAAGTATTTGTCGTAAGGCAGATCCACCCAAAACCAAAACTGGTATAAGAGAAGCCGCCAAGTTTCAAAAAAGGGTCGGCCTTTCAAAGTAGAGATATCATTCAACCAGGGAAAGGCCGCCAA
>JAHWFP010240258.1:0-35460 GCA_023313725.1 Lithobius niger
CTAGTAGAAGTGTTGTTGAAAATTTGCAAGTTTGAGTGGAAGCTTGAACAAATTTGGTTGTTCATTTTGAACTGTGGATCTTGGATTTGCAGTAAGTTTTTTGTGATTATGAATATCAACCAAAGTAAAATAGCCGAAACTTCAGTTTTTCAAACCAATACTAAGGCTGCAACCGATACAACTTCTACCGATCTTATATTGAACAATTTCTGTTTTACCGATGTACTGATCTTTTTCAGTAGACTTCTTGATGGCTTTTATTTCCAAATTCATGGTGACCTGCAGACATGGATCATTCAGCGGTGTTAGTAAATGTTGAAGAATTGCTAAAAAAAACTAGTGATTCCAATCTGATATCAATATACTGAATATCTGCAGATTTACCGATACAGTATCTGTATTATGGATGCACCGAATATAAAATCTAAAACAAAACCCACAAGGGTGAAAGAACCTGCCAAGTTTCAGCCAATCAAAGTAGTGGTATCAGAGCCAAAATGGCTGCCACCAAGTTGCTATATTAGTTGCCAAGCTAATCCCACTGAGTATTAGATCAAAAGTTACATCAAAAACCTGACCATTGCTACTATCGGTCAAGTTGGTCGAGTTTTTTATTTAACGTGTGAGATAATAGTCAGTGGGGTTGGCAGGGTCTTTCATCCATGTGAGTTTTGTTTTAGATATCACTTATACTGTAGTTTTTTCGCGGCATCTTACTTTAGCCACTGCCCAGTTATCTACTATCTGGCCAAGTTTGGTCGAAAAATATTGAATACAAACGGAGATGGTAATTTTTTTTTTAATTTTGCTGCAGTGAGGAATTCAATCATGTAAATTAAAGCGTTTGCTGATTTGCATTCAACCATCAACCATAAGTAGTGCGGACTGCGGATTGATTAAAAGCTTAGTGGCCCGAAGCCATGCGCTCTACTACAAACAAGTAGCACGTCCATTTTTATCTAAAATGAGTGTTGCCGATTAGTTCTGGCAATCGGTTTATATTGTTACTCATTAACACTAATAACGAATAATGATTATTTTGATCACCGGTGCCATTTTTCCAACATATGGATAAATAGCATTACAAATGATTGCAATCTTTTTAGTTAATGCCTCCCCAAACATCAAACCATAAAAGGCACGTATTGGTGTTAAAAAAGTGTTGAATACCAAATTTCATTGGTATCAGTTGCGTAATTTATTTTATATGAGCAGAATTAGTAGTCGACATTACTTACGCACAGACGAAAATACGCAATATTCCAGATAGGCAAGAACGATTTAACAATTCTTGGCGAAGTTAATTAGCTGTGGATGGATAAACCTAGCCGACTATCATCTTCAGGCACATAATAAAAACTCCAAACACTACCACCTAATTACAGTCCATTAGATTCGAAATTGGCATTAACTTGGCCTCCGATATTTACAAGGTGTATACAAGGTAAGTGCGCGACGCTCATGCACTGCCTCCGTTATTCCACTTTTTTCTTAGACGGTCTCTGAAACTAGTAGTCTCTGGAATTAGTAGTCAGTATATAGTAGTGAGCTGAAATCAACCATCTTCACGCACTTTTATGACATTGATACAGTTTATGCACGTGATTGAACACACAACTATTGCTTGTCACGGCACAAAGACTGCCCATTTTCAACAATTTTCTAGCTGTTTCGCCACATAGGTACAGGGTGGTCATAAAAAAACTGACGACCCAACATTTTCTAAGTCCAACTTTTCTAGTTAGCACCCTTCAAATGCGAGAGAGGACAGAAATCGTCCCGTTTCATTAGATTTGATTTCCGTCCTCTCCTGGTTCTGACGCGTGCTAATTAGAAAAGTTGGACTTAGAAAATATTGGGTCGTCAGTTTTTGTGGACCACCCGTATTTAACCTCGCCATTGTGAAATATGCACAGCTCTAGTAAAGTACCAAAAGCTAGTGGCCATTCAACAACATTGCAGGAATTAAACAATGACTTTCTTACAATTAAGTTACAATGAAGTGTGACAATTTCTGAACTTGGCGGGAGGACCACTGACTTCATTGTTATGCTAATACCGAATACTTAACCTGCTGAATAACAAATACCGGATATACAACCGAATACTAACTTGCCTAATACAGAATACACAACCAAATACCGAATACCAATTAACGAATATTCAGCGCCGAACAATTGACATAATCGGTCATATACAGAATTATTTGGCGCTGCGCTGAATAATGGTCGAATAAGCCGAAAATCAAATTATCCGGTCAAATACTTGACCGAATGCTCTGCCAAATACCAGTAAATTATACATATGACATTGATTAGAATGTGTAACTGTACTGATTAAGGGTAGACAAATTAGTTGACCAGGTTTCCTGATGATAAACCATGATGAAAAGGAGGAAAACTGGTCATACCACGCAAATTTTTGCTTTTTGAAAAATTTCCTCTCCACCTCATAAAATGTAGTTTCGTATTAGGCCTTGAAAAAAGGCAATAGTCCACAATTTTTTCTTCTTTTAGGGTGCTATCTAGAAGACATTTCCTCACAAACGAAAAAAGAAATGCTTAGCTAAACGTTCCTACAAAATTGCATAAATGTACATTAAAAAATTATTCGGCCGAATACCAACAAGCCTTAACACTATTCGGCAGAATACCGAATATCATTATTTAGCAAATATCAGTATTCGGGAGAATATTCATTAACATTATTCAGCCAAACAAGCATTGCCGGAATAGGCCAAATCACAAAATACTGTAAACCGTTAGGTTTACTTGAATTAATTTGAAACGCTGTTGAATCACCTCGAACTCGGAAATTACTCGTTACGCTCACTTTCAAAAACAGGATACTGTCTGTACCTTGCAAATTTTTGATTGTATTTCAACAATCTTCATCAGGCAGAGTCAAGTAAAATAAGTTCTCTGATTACATCTTCGATATGTTTGTCTGCTTGCTTGAAAAGAACCTGTTTTTACAAGGCCTGCTTTTACAAGGTAAGCAGGCCAAATACAGAATAATTACAAAATATTCGATGAAACCCATATCTGTACAGTCTTACTTAATACACATTGCATTTCGCTAAACATACATAGATGGCATTTCTCCGGTAACGTCCAGCAACACATGCCAGAATGGTTGTGGAGAAACCTGCCGATCTACATCAGCTGTGTTACCGTCAACAACTTGTTGAGAGAGGTCATCACATACTCCACACCTAATAGTAAAATAGAAGTGACAAAGTGCAACTAAATTGCACTTCGAGGGCTTCACAGCCAACTTAATGAAAGCAAAATAAGAAATTTACGAATTTGTTGTGAATTACAGGAAAATTTAAAATAAATGTATAGGAATTCTACAGGAATTATTAGCCTGGTGGCAGTGGGATATGGTAAGACTTGGTACGAATGCGCTAATCCGAGCGTTCACTTTCGGTTTCCGGTTTTTCTCTCAGCTAAAGCACTCAACCAAATCGCGTTCAATTTCGCAGGGCCACAGAAGAGAAACGCAACGCATGCAGGAAAAGCTAGATTTTTCCCCTTTCGGATCCAAATAAATAGCAACGACAAAAAAAATCGTAGGCTACTTACCGGAGATCTATCCAGCAGATCTACCAGAATTGGAGGTAGCTGTAATAATTCAAATTAGAAATTAGTGATGTGGTGCAAACTCGTAAGTAAATTAATTAGTTTGATTTGCTTTAACGTAAAATAACTGCCATAGTCAATTAAAGTTGTCAAGTAACAATTTTGATACTTAAATTGGAGAAAAGTAAATTCTCAAAAGTAGGCCTAATTTTAGAGGAAAACCCTAGGAATTGTTTAAAGTTACGATTCAGTTACACAGTTTTTCAGTTACACAGTTATTCAGTCACACAGTTATTCAGTTACACAGTTATTCAGTTACAGTTACACAGTTATTCAGGTGCAGAATATGCCAGAACGCTAGAAAGAGGTTCGCGGGAAATTTCAGAGAACTGTGGAAATTCGCTAAAAAAATGGCTTGCATACACAGTGAAAGGCTGTGAAAATTAGAAAAATCTGTAGGAATATTTTGTGAAAAATTTTGTCCAGTAAGAATTTTATACACCCCGACTTACACAACAGCCTTGCCTTTTATAGTTGGGCAGTCGAGTACTACAAAATACTGCTTTTACTACCCGCACATACCATACCATGCTGGAAATCAACTTTCCTTACCTCTTCGTTGTTAATACATTGTAACAATTCTGCTTCCTGAAAGGTAACATTCAGTGAATTAAAAAATAGGTTCACAGTGAAGGCAGCACCACACCATATCGTCACCTTGTCCGTCAACATCTCTAGCAAAGCACAAGTACTAAAACTGAGACCTCCTGTAACTTGTCCACATCTGTCGCCTGGCTGTTCACGGACTCATTTATTCCCACCTCCCAAAGATAAAATGAATAAAGGTGCCTGAAATGCATGGATGACGGATATGACGGACAAGGCGGTTCAGTGTGGCAGCGGTATAAATCATCTAATTTGTTAAACTCACTTCGTACGGCAGGCGCATGGTTTCTGTGTCTCCACCGCCCCGCCCTTTTAACATCAGAGAATATCCTTCATTACCGGGGTACAAATTGACCACCAAACAATTCAGTTTGTCACGTGTAACTAGTTTTTCTAGAAGATGAGACGAATTTGAAAGCCCCTGAAATTTAATGGCAAATAAAAAAAAAAATCAACGCATTACTTTAATCGCAATTTTTTTCCCTCAACGAGTGAGTAATTTCTACCTTGTGCTTTGGCTGCTTTGCATTCTCTTCTATGTACAGTTCGGCAAGTTTCTGATGAATTGATTTCCTGTTGAAGATAAAAACTGTGTTATACAATCAATCATTAAAGGTCATTGCAGGTTATTAACATTTGCATATTACAGTAACTAGCCTATTTAAACGCAAATCAAGATGAAAAGATCAAATGAAAATCACTGTGTAAGCCATTTTATATAGCTGTGTCGATGATCGAAACCGAAGCGCAGTTTCCAGTTTTGTACCAACACCGAAACTGTATCAAAAAGATTTCAAAACCCTTTTTGAATCCGTTTTCCTAATTCTTAAAATTAAGCATTCAACTTCATTTACGAAAGCTGCACCACTACTGGGGCACCGATATTACACCAGTATTACTGATACAATACCAATCCAGTTTTAAAAATTATACCAATACCGGTACCAATACTGATAGGCTACACAAAGTTTATAGCTAATTTGTTATTAAGCATCATAACTTGGTGCAGAAGCTCTGGACTAATTTTGCTTTTCCCATAGATAGTGGCTTTTTTCTAAAGTGTTGTTGTGCACCCGTCATAAGACACTGGGCCATGCGACCCACTCTCTCAGTGGCATGAGGTCATCGCAGTAGTCATTTGCATCATGTGCAACTCCACTGCCACTCTGATCCATTTGTAGGAAATCTGCTGAATACCAGAGGGGCCAACGACCCCAACATTAGTCATCTCATGCAACTTCTCAAAGGGAAAACATATCCTATACCATCAATCATAAGTCAATGACTTATGAGATGGGAAGTGAAGGGAAACATTGGAGTTGGAAACAACGATCAGGAAGCAACCAACAAACGGACATGAGCTAAGCTAAGGACAGACGCAACTGACAGACCAACATAGGCCGATAGCCCGAAACCGGCACCAAATACCAACCAGCTGGTAAATAAATGTCTTCAGCTAGTAACTAAAAAATGAGTGCTGGTGGCAACTTCGACCACAAGATTATTGTTGCTATGAGCGAACAAAAGTCCCACTCCTCCATTGTTTACGGTCGGTTGACTGAATCTACACGACTGTCTGCTTCCGACCTACAGCAAGACTTAAAGTGGTACTATCACCGATTGAAAACCATTCGCAAATACCATGGCGCCATCTAGCGGCAGTGATTTTGTTACCCTGTACAGCTTGCTCCCAGGTGCCAAACTCATAATTAAGAAGGCTTGTTTCGTTAAAAGTAATGACATTGTGCATTCCTTCGCTTGATGCAAGCAAGTGCTAGATAGTACCAGATACGCTAGATGTTGCCAAATTCTGCCTATTTTCAATCGGTGATAGTACCACTTTAAATCACCCAATTCCGTGGATCTAGAAACAAGAGGAACGTTTCTGCTATGTGTGTGCAGAGGCCCGTGAATACTGGCTGGTGTTACAAAGTTTGAGAGCGCTCGATCCTGAAGGAGCCCCCACGTAGGCCTACTGCTAACTAGTATAAATGGGGACATAGACTTTATAATATTGTTGAGCGGTACCCGACATTTTTGTGACGGTGCCGGTACCAGCCTGGTACTGCGGTACTCGGTATTTAACGGTTCTCAAAATTTGGCGGTACCTCCGATACCAACGGTATTTTATTTAAGTAGCCTAATCAAACTAATTAAGGTTGGAAATGGAATCATCAATTTCATTTACGTATCCGATCCTCCCCTCCAAAAAACTACACATAAAAAATAATCACCAAGTAGGCTACTGAACTTTGAACTCAATTTTATTTTTCTGCTGGTTCTTACACTGGTTGTAGCATCAAAGTTACACAAATTTGGCTCCACTTTTGTGCGTTGTTCAGAATTCCAATTTTACCATTGTTGCTCTTTAAACTGATTATTACACTGGTTGATTTTGACTTTATTTTATTTGAGCTTACAGGCCTATAACACCAAGTGTTCAGTCTGCTTACACTGCTTTGAGCCCTACAACACAAGAACTGACTGAACTATTGTTATAATTTTACGCCTTTTTTCATATTAAAACAATACCGGTATTTTAACAATGCACGGTATTTGGTACCGTTGCAATTTTGGTACCGCGATACACCACCCAACACTACTTTATAATCAACCAAATTAAATTCATCTTTTAAATTACGCCCAGCAAGCTGACTTTGCATTCATCCTCGGAGTATTCTCTACTGACAAGCCCACACAAGCGCGAAACAGTCTGTCTAGAGAACTGCCATTACCAGGCATAAATTTAGGTGCCCAAGATTCAGTAGAATGGAGCCCGAAACAAGCAGTAGCTTCTGCTTTTTAACATGTTGAAACCAGTCCAATTTTGTGCTCGTAAAATGGTACTAAGAAGTCAAGATTTCTAAAAATGCCTTGGCTTCTCCCTGACCCCCTCTCCCACCACCATTATGGAGATGTATACAGGGTGATGAAGGTGTCATTCTGGATTCTAATTGTTATGAAGTTCTGCTAATTAATTTATTTATTTAGCTATAAGAGTACTGCTGGGTACAATGGGTAGGAATAAAAAAGGAAGGAGCCTGTGGTGGTGGTGGGGGGGGGGGGGGGCGTCATAGTAAAGTACAAAAAAGAATCATGGGTACGACAGGAAGTGGAGATAGTTCAGCGATGACATAATCTCAACCTCTGCTCGTTGGAGTGCAGCCATCCCGCTTTCTAAGAAAAAAAAAAGCCTTCTTTTCGATACAGAAAAGGTTTAAAGAACTTATCTTTGAACATTTTCAAGAACAATGTTTTAAAGCGGCCTTTGCTTACATAAAAATGAAACACATTTGGGAAAATACAGTTGGGAAAATCTGGACTGTAACTTAATTTGACTACAGGAAATCATCCAAAAGTAGCTTGAAATGTTACACGACTTGGCCCCTGTCTCCTTCTGTTCCTGGTATGGCATTGCTACTTATGAGCCTATGCATCATTATAGCCGATTCACACTGCTACGAGATCTGAGACTGACACGTTTTGACCCAACAGTTGCAATGACAACCAACCCCTCAGGCAGTCATTCACAGTTGTTAGTCGTTAGTCGCACATGACACAAGGTGCTATATTTTGTAAGCAGACTCACGTCAACCACCAACAGACCCATAACTGATAAGCTGCTACGAACACAATAGGAGATATGCAAGATGGCGGCACGCAACACTTCGAAGCTACAATTAATGCTATTTGTTTTCGTAAACATCTCTGCAATTGGATAATTGTAGAGAATACCTAAAAAATTACGCTATCTAGGCCTACATTGATTTCTTAAATATAAAATCACAGCCTAGGTTTGAAAAGTAAGCGTTCTAGCTCTACTCATTCTGCAGCGTTGATTGGCCCGTAGTTAGCAAGGGCTGATCCAGAATGAATCCTTGGAGGGGGGCCACATGATGATTTCTCTACTTTTTCGTTCATTTTTGTCGTAATTTACTTCTTTTTTTTTTTTTTAACAATTTCGGCCAATTTTTCCGAGTTTATTTGCCTTGGAGGGGGCCGCAGCCCCTCCCTTGGATTGGTCGTTAGTTGTTCATTGGTCGGTCGTGCTGGTGAGACACCGGGTTATTTTTAGTACTATTGGTTGCTATCGTTCATTGTTTTTGTTCTGTCGTGGCAGTCTGAACCAGCTCTTGAGCTACGGCACGCACATATGTGCATAAAAAGTCCGTAACGATGATGCTCATTACTGTGGAACGCTATGTGGAACACAGTCGGAAATTTGCTAGATAGGGAACCACCTGTAGTGCGGAAGTCAGTTTACCATGGAGAATTTTCACTATCGTGAAGGTAAAAATGCACATCTTAATCTCACTCATCCCAGTTCCTGACAAACATCGCGATGGCGTGGTTCGCCGATAAGACAACAAGCAGCAAAGTCATGGAACAGCCGCACTTGCCAATCCAGTGTCACTTATGATGTGTTCAAGAATTAATTCAAGATGTTATTCCTGAGTCAGCCTATTTAAGTGATAGGCCCCGAACAGTTGACGAGCATTGCAATGATGAAATCCCCATTGCAGAAAAGCTTACCTAGGGCATATTTTGACTGGGGGTGGAAGGGCAAAAATTTGTAGGGTAACATTTTCAAATTATCCCAACAACTTTATTCCGGCTATACGTAAAGATCAGTTCCCTATGTCAATTGTCTAAGTATAATAAAAACTAAAATATGCATGATTGTCGTTAAGCTGGAATTAAGGCTGCGCCGATACTAATCCTGGATCTGATCGGTTGCAGATAATTGTGGTACAAATACCGGCTACTTTTGCTGAAATATCGATAACTCTAGAACCGTCCGAGACAACAACATGCGATTTACGGCGTTTTGCTCAAGAACTACTATTTAATATTTTTTTATTTTAACCCTTTACTTCACAGACATTTACGAGAACTTTCATCCACATAACTTAATAGTTATGTTTCAGTAATTTGAAATGCGAGATACACGAGACGCGTAAAAATGCGTATGCTTGTGAATCGTGTATTTGTTTCGCCCTTGTAATCCTGTAGAAGCGTAGAAAAGCGTACATGTGAAGGAAAGGGTTAATAATTATTGGATTTTTGAAGAAAACTGCACCATTGATGAAAATTGGAGCTCAAATTTTGGATATCTGTATCGGTGCCGGTAAAAATTGTAGAACTGGATCGGTATCGGATTGGTAAAGTTGCAATCGATGTAGCCTTCACTGGAATGCTATAATCAGAAGAGTCAATAAAATCTTCACCACTAATTTCGCTCATTTTAAAAAAGAAGATCATCCTTAGTCTTGTCCTTAAGAGAGCCTGAAGAAGACAGACAAAGTTTTGTCGAATATTTGCAAGACTAAGGAGGGTCTTCTTTTTGAAAATGAGCGAAATTAGTGGTGAAGTATTTATTGACGATCGTATTGAGTTTCAAAGTTATTCCAATAATGGATTTTTTAGGAATCAGAAGAGTATACATTATATGCTAGCTCGAGTGGAGCAGAAATTTAGTTTCTGTAGAAGCCCAACTGGTCAGCTCCCACTTAAAGCAGGCCGATTCAAAAAGAAGTAAGATCTAACATGATCACCACAATGACGTAATGATGGGAATATTCTGTCATTGCCAGATGAAAAGTCGTCTGAACCCATACATCTCCAGATAACCGGGTCTCAAACTTGCAGAAGATATTGGTGAAGATATTTTTTTTGTTTTTGAACTTGTGCGTGAACTGTGCGAATGAAGACGATTCCTTATTTCAAAGTAAACGATCCAACATTTTTAAAGAATGCGATTTGATCAACTACAACTTTCTTCAGGCAACTGAAAGAACAGCACACTGGTGAACTGGCTATTTACGTTACGTACAAAAGTCTTTCGTGCGTAACATAAAAAACCAGCTCACCTGTGCGCTGTTCTTGCGATTGCCTGAAGGTTGCAGATGACGGAACTATTTCGTAATTTAAACAACCGAAAATTCTTGGCTTCATCATTTAATTGGACTCGTTTCCTTGGGAAAGCAAGTTTATTTTCTTTGAGTCGAACTGAGGTACATAAAAGTGAGCCTGGTCGGCATTCAAGTTGGCTTAAAGTGGCACTATCACCGATTGAAAGTCTGCAGAATCTGGCAACGTCTAGTACAATCTAGCACTTGCTTGCATCAAGCGAAGGAGGCACAACACCATTTCTTTTTATGAAAGTAACAAACAAGCCAAGAGCCTCCTTGATGAAGAAGCTGTTAACGATATCACTGCCGCTAGGTGGCACCACGATGTTTTCCTAGCTTTTCAATCAGTGATAGTGCACTTTAACTCACGCAGATCTAGCTTTTGTAATGCGATGTTAGTGGTAAAACTTTGTGTTTAGATTCAAAGGTTGCTTATTTTGCGTTAAAAATTATAGCAAATTTAAAATCCCTGGCTGACAAATGGGTTGGTCCAGAACTGTCGAAAGCTGGCACCTTTGCTAAGCAAGACATAATTCGCTACGTTTACATGACCACTTCGAAGCGCTTCAGAGGGATGCGATTTTTACGCATCGCTTCCGTGGATCTTGTGAACACCCGTTCATGGCACTTTTTCCATCTAGCGATACAGAAGCCGAAGCGCTTTACAGAGGTAGATCGGGATCTGATGCGCATCATCGTTATTCATGTAAACACTTGCAATCACATTGAGACGTTGGAGAACGCTCGGTACAGGTGGCGGACACAGTTCACGTCAAAGGGAGGGCAGGAAGGAAGGGATGTCCGCACGTACTGGCATGAATAGCCTTCCTTAGAGGAATGGCCCTAATCGCGGTCTTGCGTCTTGTGAACAGGTGCCATTTTTTGATGTGCATTGCAAAGCGCATCTCTTGTGGCCACGTAAACATAGTGACTGGTGCTATAGTGTCAACCCGCCCCTCACAGCTAATTGTTGGGGGCTTCATTCCTATCTAGAGGGCCATGGTCTGCAAGTCCCTTCAAGTTTAACACCAGATTTCACACCAAGTAATGATGCTTACGCCAAAGCAGGCTAAACTAACCATTTTGAAGAACAGGAGGTAGTTCCTTTTAATTTTGTTGGCCTCTGTCGTGCCAGTTCCAGGTAGTACTACAAAAAGAAAACAACGAACAAAGTTTTATTTAATAAATATGTATATTCTTTTCAAGTTTTGAGTAAACATCAGAGCCATGTTAAAAAAAAATAACTACCTCTGCCTTTTCAATAGCGGATTCTAAAGCTTGCACCATTTTGTGAGAGGTAATTGAATAAAATTGATGAAAAGGATTATGAATTGACAATAAAAATGGATTTCCATGAGATGAGAAGAGTTTGATGTAATCCTGCAAACGTTAAAAAAAAAATACAATGAATAACAACAATGTAGGTTTCCGGCTTCAATTCAATAATTTATTCCATACACTGTTTCAAAACAGTGTCTGTCAACACAAAATTACGTACGCAACAATGCAAACGGTAAAAGATTTCGCATTTTCACAAACAGAAACAACACGAAGTCAAACAAATGCAACGTACATTATCATCATCAGAAAACCACTAAGAAGACGTAATAGCCCCTTTTACAGGGCTATTCTCACATCTCTGATTAGGTGAAGCAAACAACATTGACAACGCGTATCGCCATTTGCTTATGTGTGCAATGTTTTCCCGGTAACAAACGTGCCGCATTTTATCTGTCGGTAACAGTCTGTGGAACGATTTGATTGGCTCTTCGTATTACACAAAAGACGAAACACCGATTTAATTGGTCACTGCGATTATTTGTATCTTTTAGATATCATACTATGCAGGAACACAGAGTCATTTTAAATATATGTTGTAAGATATATTAATTTTTGTCTAATTTAAATGGTTTAATTTTCCAGCTTTGTAGAGCTGGAAAATTTTACTTTTTTTGAGAGCATCTTTTCAAAGTGCGTTGAGGTATCACTGATACGTATGTACATAATCCGGATACTTGCTAAATCACAAACAGAATGCTGAGCCAGGTAATAGCACGCTATATTCACAATACAGTCTGAAAAAGACCTATTCTGTAAAAACGTAATAAATACTCTTTTGGTAGAACTATGACTTTTATTTGTACTGTAGCAGCTGGCATTATTTTCCTACTACCTATCTAAGTAAAAGTTGTAGAGATCGGTAGTAATTTACACAAAAGAAAATCAATTTTATTAATCTATTCCAATTCAGCCACAGCCAAATTAAAAGCATAACAATACTTTTCGATAAGAAAAATTAATATTTCTTTCAATAAAATAAAAATATAGATCAAAATCAACCAATCAGAAAGGCGAGTTTCTGCATTTAGCGTTGGGTTTTCATCAGCTGGGGCAACACGTGTGACGTCAAGGGGCCGAAACGGACAAACACAACCACATGCCATGCGAATGACGATTCGGGCACCTTTGTCGTTTTTAAGTCCAAACTTGTATTTGCAGAAGACTTAATGCAAATGAGGGATTCATGTTGACTCTGGACTTGTTCCCCCTTCAACTTGGACGACCCCGGTGTAGTGACATTTCTTCATTCGTCCATAGTTGAGGAAACAACCTTGCTCTTGAATTTCCAGCGTCCCATTTTCTTCTCCGAAACTTTTGAAAAAATGTCCAGACAGAAAAAGCAAGGAAAAAGCGATTCGATGGACGACTGGCTCGAGGCTCAAGGGTTATACCGAAAACATACGGCTAAAGACGGTTCTTGTCTTTTTCGAGCAGTGGCCGAACAAGTGAGCTCTTAGTTGTTTTTCTAAGGGTGAAACGCGCACTTAAAGCTCAAATTCCAAATTCTAGAGCCGGGAGGTCTTTTAATGTAACGCACTTGGGCTTAAATGGGGTTAAAATCGCCACTCCAAAGATTTAAATTAATTTACGAATGGGCTGTCTCTAGTTATTGTAGATTTAAAAATCTTGTCAAAATGGCAGTGACTTTTGAAGTGTGGCGCACTGGTTGCGTGTTAGGCTTAGTGCGCGTCCCACTTCGATGAACGATTTAATTTTCGCGTCATAGACTGTGATTTTCTCTTTTGTTGACATTCTAATTAAGTCCCTCTAGATGATGTGGAAACAAATGTAGCCATCGGTTAATATTTAAGTGTCGATATTTTAAAGAAATGAAATAATACGGTGGAATGCGTCCGCGTGCAACATGTGGACGCAAACGGCCACGAGTTCCCACGTGTTGCCCGACGCTACTTTAATTTCTTACTACGCATTTAAATATGACTGGTATTTAAAGGGTAAATGTGGTTGCAGTTTGTAGCCGTAAACTGCTGCAGTGGTAGATAATGGTTGGTGGTAGCAGTTAGTACTACTCCGATCGGAGCCGGCCCAATGTCAGTTAATCTGGGGGGGAGTTGAATGGGGGGGGGGGGGGGGGATCGAGGGGTGGGCCCACACACCCCCCAATAAATTTCGTGTATTTTTTTTTTTATTTGTAGTACTGTTAGTTGTAAGATGTTGGCACCCCCATTTTTACTTTTTTGGCGTGGGGACCCCTCCCAGCATGGGCCAACTAGCCTACTCGTGTAACTAATGGTGGTGATGTTGCAATTAATAATCGCAAGAATTCTTTGTAGTAGTAGTAGTAGCAAGGGTAATATAGATTTTACCCTTGGAATTCTTGGTAGTAGTTAGTAGCCCGATTAATTAGTTTAACATCAATAATTAGTTGTGGTTGGTAGGAGATAGTAACCTCAGTTAGAACCGACCCCCGCCTGTGCTTGGACAACGAGCTTGAAGGCATCCCTGTTTTTTTTATTTTTTTAACTTTCAGTACCCTCCCCCACTACCCGTTAAAAAAATTAATAATTTCACTTTCAAAACCGACACTCTTCCAACGGTTCTTTAGCTTTCACAAATGTCAAAAAAGCAGTAGTGTTAAAGCGGTTGCTGAAGTTTTTAATTTTTCTATTTTTAAATACGAAATAGTGTTATTGGGGAGCTCTGAACCATTTCGATGCCATCCCCATGCGCTGCATTGCAATGTTGTGGTCTAGTTTAACTGGAACAGAAACAAGTGTCTTAGAGTTGTGCAATTTTAAAGTCTGTTGAGTTGGTTCGTAATTACACAAAACAATCTTTGGAACATGGGAAGAATAAGTGTCTCTCGTCCGATTTTTTTTTTTTTTTTAATGGACTAAGAATTACCTGCTGAATAATGTTTTCCTCTTTCATTTTTGGGGCAAACGCACCGTTTGGCCGTGATTTAAGTCCAAAGTTAGCACTACGGGAGGTAGCCTAGGCTGTGACACCATCTTGTTGCCGGCAGGCTGGCTCGAGGCACACGACGCCGTGCAGGAAAGCATCAACTGGGCCAAACCCCAAAAGGTTCATTACAAGTGAAACGCCAAACAGAAGCCGGTACCTGCCTAACCTAAACGACTAACAACGAAACCAAACTAAACTGACAATAACAACCCACTTATCTGAACTGTTTACGGGATAAAAGATATCAGCTCTGAACATGGCAGAAAACGGGCTCTTGTACGTCCGTCAGTGCTAATGTGCGGCTTTCATTAATTTCTGACGGCCAAACTAAGCCTTTGCCCCAAAAATGGTATGGGAAAATGTTGTTCAGCTGATCATTTTACGTAATTCTAGCGCAACATGAAATTTATCGGTGAGGAGACACCTATTCTTCCCATAAGCCCATTCTTTTACTGTTAGTTTAAAAGCCTGTGTTTGTTAGGAAATAAATCTTACGGTTTCTACCAAACTCTGCATTAAATTTCTGCTGGTATAGTTTTATTGTTTTAATCAAGAACTAAGGAAGTTAATAAATGGTTTTGAGCTGACTTTGAATAATTAGTTTTGGTTGGTGGTAGAATAGCCGCAGTGGGCTAATATTAATAAAATGGGTGATAGTGTATTAACAACTTCTTTGTTTAGTAATGGGTGGTAGTTGGTTCTTGGCATTGTTATGCTGATTTTCAGACAAATTTAACTGATGTGCTCTAGCATGTTGTCTACTCGCTTCCCACCCCACAAAAATACTTGCGACGTCAATAAAACTTTCACTGGAATTGAATAAAAAGGAGTTAGGCAGGTGGTTGAAATGTGCTACAAACTAGTTTTTTTTTTCTTTTTGTATTTTGGGTACAATTTTTGTCGGGCATAAAAATCTTTCACCTACCAACTAGTGTTGAGTGTGGGTAAGAAAAAATATGAATATTCAGGCAATTTCTGATTTCAGCGGTGGTTGTGAAGAAGGGCGGTTTTAAACAAATACAAAAAATGCGATTTGTTGTTTTTTTGATTTATCTCCGAGAGCCTGTAATCTTATTTTTTTCCAATTTGAATGACGAATGCTGTAATTAAAATTAAAAAAATTCCTAACTTTCAACTTAGCCAGCAGTATGGAATATCGGTAATCGACAATAACAGTAGCGATTGAATGACATCTTACAGAGTATTACACTAGCACCGCCCAATAAACTAGCGAAGAATTAGTTCACTTAAATTTTCGAGGAAAATTGTCCATTCCTCTTCATCAGCAGAAGTATCAAAAACGATGATGTAAGAAAACTTTTGTTACATTCTGTACGCACAGCAAAATTCCAACTTTGCACGTGCTCACAGACAACCGAGCTTTATGTGTGACTCATTTGGGCATTTCGATCGCTTTGTTAGGGTTCGCTTATTTCCCACTGTCGCTCTAAACTATAAGTAAGGTCTGGATGAATCGGACCATCTATTCAGTTATAAGAGGTGCCAGTAAAACAAATTTGTCCAGTAAGTTAGACATTAAAATGCACTTGCCATTACCCATTTCCTCCTTGCCATGTAGAAGAAATTTTAAGCTTTGCCGCTACTTGTACTTAAATGTTTGCATTAATTTAACTCTCCAATTAGCTAACGGCACTAACAACCGTATTGCAAGACTTGGTTGGAGAGCAACCCTCTCGAATGTGAACCCAATAGCAGTCGCCACTTGGCCAGTAGACCTCACAAAGCACTCGCCATTTCACAATTTCTATTCGCCACATACCAATGACATCTTGCACGATGCATGGTTTTTTTAATTCATGAATTTACGAAATTGTAGAATTCTCTTTAGCAGTTATGTAGCCCTTATAAATGTGAGCATAATGCCGCAAACCGTTCGTCTCTAACTTGTACAGTTCCCGAGATATCGCTAGTCGCCATTTTGGCGAGTAAGGCTAAATTTCAGGTCGCCAACTACTGATTTCCATTCGCCAAATGACGAGTGGCGACCGACATTAGAGAGGGTTGTTGGAGAGCCTTTGTAATTCTGAACACAGCCCGGCAAACCACTTGTTTTTAGGTAACACGGTTCCCGAGATATGACAATTTAAGCAACGGGGTTTGTTAATCAGTGTTAACCAAATGCTGACTTTTCCTCGCCGTATGGCGAGTGAGGACCAACATCGGTGAAGGTTGGAAATTAGCAAACCCCAACAAAGTGATCAAGATGCCCAAATAAGTCATGCGTGTATATCGGTGGTCTCTGAGCACGTAAGAAATTCGAAACCATATGATGAATGTTTTCTCAGTCGTTTTTGGCACTTCTGATGAAGAGAACGGACGACTTTCTTCGAAAATTTAAGTGGACTTATTCTTCTCTAGCCTATTGGGTGGTGCTAGCGTAATTTTATTCTAAAATATATTGAGCTATAGTAAATAAAACATTAAAAATTTTTTTTTTCTTATGATAGTATCTGCAGTGCTTTACCCTACCTTTAAAATGCTTAAATGAAAATATGTAGCCTATATAAAAACTAAACCGAGCAAAAGCGGCTACGAATTGCTGTATTGGTTGAAAGAGATTTTGGTATTAAATCTAACTTGCTATTTTAATCTGATATGAGATTAACCATCCAACCTTAAAACTTTTATCATATCGTCGTTAAAGTATAGCCTATTTATCAATTTATTGTTAAAGCTAATTTTAACAATTAAAATCATTGTGGACGAAAAGCTAGTTCAATCTGTCATCCAGTCAAATAATGAATTGGGCAAATTGTCAAAATACAGCTATAGCCTATTTCTTTTGGCCAAGGTAGCGACGTGTATTTTTATTTATTTTCGTTTAGTGGGTGTAGAGGTCTGAAAATTTAGGGGTGGTGAGGTGGTGGCCCCAGCCGGGTGCACGCCAAATGAGTTGGGGAAGCGGGGGGGGGGGGGTTGTCAGTCTTTACCTTTGTAAATAATATCTTGACTTGCCTCTGCATTTAAGTCTACAGTTTACATTGGTTAGGTTTGGCCAATTCTCCAAAAACTGCAATTTACTTATTTCATTTGACCTCAGCAGTAAACTCTGTTGCGGATAACATAATCTAGTTAAGTCGGTGATGTGATCATAAAAAAAAATGTAAACAGTTTTATCTGGTAAATAAACTTTATCTAACTTTCACAGAAGATAGTAATTGTTTAGAAATGTTAATGTTTTGCTAATAGGATTTTAGCCAATTTTTTGACTTGGGGGGGCTTTTTTTTCAATATTACTGATGACTTGAAAATAAATTCACCCCTGTACGTTAGCGCACACTACCCTTGAATTTAACGTCTATGCCTGTAAAGATGCAAAAATAGCTGAAATAGTGGCTTCAGTGTGATTGGGAAATCCATTCACTGATGTGGTAGAAAGGATCCACTTTACCGACCATTTAGTCATAGGGTGACGTTTAAGCAATTGACTAATTTCAATATTGCAGTTTATTACATGACATGCTGAGTGAACATTATTTTCATACAATTTTTTGAAGCAGTTCAGGAAACTGAATTAGTATGTAGAATTAAATGGTGTGAATGTTACTTGGATATGCAAATTCAGCTTCGTCTCCAGTGTGTTTTGGAGTGTTTGTAATGTCAGATTGTAAATTCATTTATCATAGCCTATACTCAAAAGCACTGTACACTACATTATGTTTTGAGTGTAAGCGTAATCCAAAGAATTTACAAGCTGACATTGATTTATCTTTAAAAACGTCGTTAATTTCCGTACTGTGAAACGCCATACTGTCAACAAAACTCGGAAAAATTCCCGAAAAAAAATTACTGCACACTTTCGCAATCAAAACAACAGCTTTGTCCTTCGAATTTTCGATAGCTGGGGCTCCTATCTCCTTCGGGCCTCAAGGATATAGCTCGGACTTTCTACATTTTCCACTCCAGTTCGACGGACTATCGTATTTCTAGAAGATAGCAGCCCAAGCTATCGAAAATTCGTAGGACAAAGCTGTTGTTTTGTTTGTGAAAGTGTGTGGTGATTTTATCCCGGAATTTTTCCGAGTTTTGCTGACATTGATATGAATCCAAAGTAACGTGTTGCACTATCGGATTTTTAGTGTTTGTACCTTGTAGCCAGTGCATTCCTGTCGAGAATTTGTGGTTTGCGTACTGGCTCCCTGTGGCATTAGCAATTGTGACTTACACAAAACTCTTCATTTTTGTTTGTAGTGATTCAGCTAGTGTCCTGGTAATATACATATTATTGGTACAGGGCCTATAACGTAATATTTTTTCTTCTTAGGGCTGTGCAGTAGGCTTTGCAGCTGCACCTTCAACTTTCTTTCACACTGACCCTTTCCAGAATGTTTCCATATGCCAAAGAGTAAAATTCTGCGGTGAACTTGAAAATGTTGGAAAAGTTTCGGGTGGGCGGGGAAGTTGCTGTTGCTCTGTACGGTCTTTTATTTTTGTTATCGGGAACGTGGTGGGATATGTGGGCATCGCAGCAATTTAACTTTGTCGAATTATTGGCCTGTTGTAACATCTTGCTAATGAATATCTTCTTTCTTTTCTGCAGGTTTTCTATACACAGGCCTTACATTTAGATGTCAGAATTGCATGTGTCCGTTACATGATGCTCCACAGAGAACAGTTTGAAGATGTAAGTATTGAATTCTTCTCCTACATTTTCTGCGGCGCCGCGGGGGGGGGGTTTGCACTTAGCTTCTGGTAGAGTGCCGTTGATTGGTAGATTCAATAGCAACGGATAACATTCCCATGTTTTCTGGTTGCAAAAAATCAAGTTAGCAATAAGGGGCTTTACGCGCGTCACATTGCTAAAGAGGGCTTCACTACGTTCAATGCCGAAGCAAGGCGTTTGAGTACCCGGGGCCAGTATCTCGTTGAGCGCCTGCTTTATCACTATTATGCGGCAGATTGTAAGCTTCCCCTCCCCACACACCTCTTCTTAAAAATGAAACACCACGGTGCCACAGAGAAGATGCCAACACATTGAAAACACATGAATCTGACAATAAAGGGTGAGATAGCTAGACGTGAAACAAAAATTTTTGTCTACATTTGAAGGATTACAATTGTATATAATTTGTGATAGAGGTACCCTCTGACGGACGAAAAAAACTAACATGAAAATGAATTTAGCAAAAAAATATTTTATTTTCGGCCTGAATTTGGGATTTGTTCACAACAAAAATGTTAAAACATTAAAAAAGGTGGGAGCAGCGACAAATTGTGGACTGTGGACGATTTCCCAACATGATGGCTGTATGAAGTCCATTTGTGGCAGTTCCTACTTTTTTTTTTTTTAGTGTTTTAACGTTTTTGTTGTGAATAAGTACCAAATACCGGGCCTAAAATTCAGTATTTGTTGCCAAATTCATGTTCTTGTGAGTTTTCTTGCCAATCAGAGGGACACCTCTATCATAAACTACTGCTGCTCCGCATCAAGTGTGGTCCCAAGGGTTTATAACGCTACTATTAGTCAATCCCTTGCTATAAATCCATTTAAAAATATGGCATCTTGCATATTTTCTATTGTATATTGGGAAGTGACGAGCGTGACGGCAGTGTTCCATGCTTTTGTAGTCAGTTACTTGGATAGTGGCTAAGGACGTGCAATTTCCGCGATAATACTAGGCATAATTTTGCGGTAAGTTTTATTGCGACGAAGGTACAATTTTACGGGATTTTGGTGCGATTTTGCGGTGATGGATTTGGTGGCTGAATTCAATAATGAGTACACAATTGCAGCCTTTCTAACATATACGCTCCACGTACATGGCTGGTGATGATCGACTGCTCACTTATGGCTGCCTAGTGCCCACAGCATTGTTTGATGCGGATTTATCTGAGTATTGCTTCGGTGAGAACTGCTCCAGAATTTTGTTCCAGTTAACTACCGTAAATCGTGGATTAAACGCCCATGGGCTTATGCAGTTAATTTGGCAAAAATAGGGGGTGGGCTTTAAATCAAGCATTATCAATTTTCTAACCTTTCTGGACATCTATTACCGAAAATTCGAAGCTTTTGAACGATCTATGAAGACCAATTTTTACATCCTTTTAATTGCTATGAAGAAGGGAGGAGGCTTAGGTGAGAGATGCCTTGTGCAGGTGCTAGGAGCTAAAGGAAGAGTCCACTATTACTACAGGGAGGGAGAAGGAGCCAGTAAACATAGCAAGCAGTACTATCTTTATTCATATCGTATAACTTTTAGGTAATTTTTCGTAGAAAAACGACAATTTGAGGGATGGGCTTTAACTCCACTATTTCATGATTTTGACTTTTCAGCATTTTAGGGGGTGGGCTTTAGCTTCAACTGGGCTTTTAATGCACGATTTACGGTAGTTGTCAATTATATTGGCATGAAAAATAAAGGCCATTTTTGCGGTAAATTTTGCGCTGTTTTGGGAAATTTGTGGCATTTTGCGATATTTACTGAATTTTGAAACAATTAATGTGGTGTTTTTGCTTCAGTTAGTGACTGTTTACCTACCTCATCAAGAATAAGTTTCATAACTCATTTAGAGAAAATGTTGCGAAATTTGCGATTTCGCAAAATCGCAGAAATTACATGTCCTTAATAGTGGCTTTTTTCGCATTCCTTTGTTTCTTGTTTGAAACTGGAAAACGTATTGTTGTTTAACATTGTTGTTTTTGTTTCAGTTTATCGAAGGTCCTTTTGACCACTATGTGTACAATTTACAAAATCCGAAAGTAAGTTTATTCTTTAACTATCTTGTCCCAGAATCATGTTGCTCAATAATTAATAAATAAAATATTGTTGAACGAAAGACTTCAAAGTTGTTTTAGTAAAAAATAGAAATTACGCAAATTTTCAGAACCAAAATGCGTTGCCAGTATTCTTGCGAATTTTCAACAGACCGGTGACATCTGTCGTCATTAGGCATAACCCACACGATTCATCAAACTTTATCAACTACGTTGTCACTCTGCGCTCGAGCCTGGTGTGGCCTCCTATATTTGTCATGCTCGCTCATCCATTGCTTCGCCAGTCTTTTGGAAAACTCATCTCTAAGGAGAAAACAAATTTTCTTATTTGAGGGGCCTTGAGTGTTCATCAAATCTTTATCAAAATGTGCTGCTGGATTGCGAGGGATTCCAGTCCCATCAAGTGCCTATCATACGGGATATTTGATTTTAGAAGTGTGGTAGTTCTTCCCTAGCCAATCTCGTGCTTTGTCACCATGTAATGAGTAGTGTTGCTGTTTCCATACACTTCATTTATGGTGACAAAGCATGAGATTGGCTAGGGAAGAACTACTGCACTTTTAAAATCAAATGAGGGGGCTGGAGTCTCTTGTAAATACAATCCAGCAGCATGTTAAAAATGATGCAGTTTTGATGAACACTCGAGGCCCCTTCAATCCAGGAATTAGTTTTCTCCTTAGAGATGAGTTTTCAAAGAGACTCGTGGAACAGTGGATGAGGAAGCATGACAAATATAGGAGGCGGCCACCTCAGGCACGAGCGCTGATTTCCATAGTGACAATGTAGTTGACAAAAGTTTGAGTTGTGTGGGTTATGCCTGATAAAGACGACGTCGTCGATCCATTGAAAATTCACAAGAATACTGGTACATGACAAGGGAGAAACGAATATGACAAGGGCGAAAGCGTATTCGTTTCACCTTTGTCATATGCCCTAGCAAGCATAGCCTAGCTCTCATCCACAAAGTATTCTCTACTGACAAGCCCAAACAAGGGCGAAAGTCTGTCTAGAGATCTTTGTGGGTGAGAGCTAATTGATATTAAATACTGATACAGTATTTTGATTCTGAAAATTTGTAATTTCTGTTTTTAATCGAATGATCAAGAATGACAAAGTTTTAGTGTAGAAGCCGTTAGGGTATTTTCAATTGTTTTATTAAGGATGGATTTGGTGATGTTAAGGGTTTAGTATTTGGAATGTTATTTATATGGGATATGTTAACTTTTTAGCTTAGTTATGTATTGCGGCGGGTTGTGCAATTTTTTATTATCTACACCGTATAAGCTTGTGCTGAAATGTAAGTCAGTAACTGGATAATGTGGTTACCGGGATGGCACACATTTGTCAGGTTTCCTGTTTCCATTTGTTTTTCGTTCAAGTACCTTGTTGCGTTAACCAGAACATGTTGGTTATGGTTATAGCAGTAACTGCATGGTCCAGGACCTACTCCAAAACGCAGCAGTTGCTTTTGGAGGTGTTTTGAGGTACTTTAAATACAAAGAGTGCACTTTACTCCAATCAGAAGTGTGCTTAAAAAAAGTGGTTGGCAGCAGTTTTTATTAATTTTTATTCCTGCATTGGGAAAGCCGTAACAGCACGCGGCAAACTTGACCCAAATAGCAGTGGCGCACCCACATAGCATTCCATTTTTAATGTTTGGGTTTTTTTTTTTTTAGCAGGGTGGGAGGAGATGTAGTTTTTTCCCCCTCCCTTTCCCACCTCGGGACGTCTTACTCACTCTCCGTTACTAAATGTTAGTGGGATGACAAACTTTCTGCATGTATGATCTGCACGACACTTATCTAATACCAAACAGTTGAAAGGTGCTGTAGTTGTTACTCTTTGGGCTTACCCTGCATTGGAAGTGTTGCAGCAATACTTTCAGTTAAGTCATCAAATTAGAACCCCAAAGAGTAGCAGATTTGACTGGCATGCTGGTTACGCGGTCTCAGTTACAGGTTTGAGCGTCGGCTGAAAATTCCTGACCGGGAATGTGTGTGGTAGGGTGCCAGTCTGTTTAGCAATAGTATATGTGCAGGTTAGCCCACAAATGCACAGCCTGGAATTTTTACAATATTTGAAATATTAATTCTATAATAAAAATAAGTGTAAATAGACTTAGTGCAGTTCCCACACAATTTCAAAACAACAAAAAAATAACTTTACCAGTTATCTTCTGCTTTTTTTTCAAAAATTAAGATGAAATCAAGGGTTGGATAGGTTTTAAACAAGTTTGGAACTGAAGGAACCACCTACATAAACTCACTGGGGAAAGAATTGGTAGTTAAGCTGGCAGTACATACAGGCCAACAGTGTGTTTCAATTAAGATTTCCTGAGCACTGTGCTCTACGGAAAAAACTTCTGAACTTGTTTGGCCTTGTGTACCTAAAAATTGCTTACTAAACTTTACGCGACGCAAATTATAGGCTTAATGGCATGGTGGAAGCATCCACTAGAGGGCCAATGTACCACTGACGCACTCCATGGTGTATGAAACAACTCCTTATTTTTTTATGTCTAAAGGCCTTTTGATCGTAATTTTAATTCTATCTGAAAACGTTGCATTTTTAGAGACCTTCTTGTATATTTTAAAGACCCTATAGTTCTTTAACTAAAGTAAGATTCGTTATAAAAACACTACGAAATTTGCTAAAATTCACAACACGGACTCACTCTCGGTCCAAATTTTCGATACCACCCCGATATCTTCATCAGGTCTCGGGGATTTTTCTGCTTTCTACTTCAACTACATCGTTGTTTACTACGTTGTTTACTTCGTCGTCTGCTTTGCACACTTTTGCATTTGACCGCGACCTCAGCCTCCCGTATTTATTGGGCTGCATGTGCTGTTCACTCGCGAGACCCCACTGATGGTTCAACTGCTCGTTGAGTCCTCTTCCTACCAGGTGTCCTACTCTAGGGAAAGCTGGGCCTTGGATTTTCATCAAAAGTATCCCATTCTTTTCATGTTGTTGAATGGCAAGTGATTCAAGGCAACGGAGGTGGGAATCTCGTGCTGAATTTGACTTGAGAAGAGTACTCGGGCCTTTTCAGTCCACCTCATGCTTCAAAGATTTGCAGTGGACTGCGATGCCATTGTCATCCTTTTTATTCCTCACGTTAGCCATGTGTTGTGCCACCCTGGTTCGTACACCTTTTCTGGTCTCTCCTATATAAACAGCATCTCAGTGTCTGCACGTAATCTTATACACTGCTTCTTTCGTATTCTGAACGGCCCCCATTTTCCCTTCGTCCTGTGACTTCAGTGTCTCATGCTTTCCTCCCATTTTGTCCACTTCCTTTCTCGTACTTCTTTTCTTGAGTCCTTCAACAATCTTAAAATATGTTCTAAACCCCCTGCTCTTTTAAAATCTTCTGCACTTTGTTCGCAACTCCTGTGTATGTTAAAGCTACTCTCGGGCCCTTTCTATCTGCTTCTTTCCTTCGTTCCCCATCTACGACTGCACACGCTTCCTTCATTAACCGTTTTAGGAGTCCTCCAGGATAAAGTAAGATTCAATTAAACTTTTTGTTCTGGGAGTTCTGTAATAACTAAGGTTGCACCGGTCCGATGTCATTTTAAAATTTTTGCTAAAACCAGTACCAAATACAGATATCCAAAAGTTTATCCCTAATGTTTAGTGTCAATGGTGAAAAAATGAACCATCTTCTACTTTGAATGTTCGATATCAATCTATCACAATTGTAATGCTCAAATTAAAAAACAAAAATACTCTCAGTACGGTATTTTGCGAACTTTCGATAGGCTTAAGGGGGCACCTACCCTAAAATGAGGCGTAACTTTAGGAATTTTTTTCTTTTAGTGTAATTGCCTCAGTCATAATTTTTTTTTTTACCTTAAAGTATGCTGAAATACGAGTCCTAGAGCTTATTTTAAATTTTGATTTGGTCAATTTTTGTGGGAGTACCGTACCGGTACATTTTTGGTAAGTTTTATTACACTTTTGTACAGCTACTTTGATAACATCGGCAAAAATTGGTGCACATGAATGAGATTGGGCTCTAAATCATCTGTATACATAGCACTATCATGTAAACTAAAATAATTTTGCTACTACAATTTTTTATATTTTATAATAGAATCACAATTTGCATATAGCGTAAATTTATATAGTCCAAATTTTGGAATTTTTTTAAAACCATACTGGAAGTGTGTAGAAGAATGATTTTAGTTCGCTTTATAGTCATCACATATGGGAACTTGTGTACAAAATTTCAAGACATTATCTCAATTCTAAGTTGAGTTATGATTTTTTAGTGATTGACCGCAAGTGATAATTCTCGATCCCAGAAAATCAAGTTTGAATGTGAAACTTATAACCTTACGCAATGCTACCTAAACCACCCCAAAAAATCTTTTTTAGCCGTGAAAGGTCTTGGTTAAAAAAAAAAACTGTTGTAGCATGAAGGGTACATGTTACTGCACCAGAATACCTTAGAAAAAAATTTTGATGGGAATATTTTTAGGATAGGTGCCCCCTTATTCCTTAATAGTCTGAGTGGTGTTAATTTCGGTCTCTCCTATCTTCTTCAGGCTTCCTTTCTTGTGCTTGCTTCTGTTTTACATTGCCATGAGTGCTAGTGTTTTTGAAAATGCGTGGAAACCGTTGCCCACTGTACTTCTCGTGTGTCGTTTGCTCAACGCTCGCACGATCCCATTTGCGCGAGGTGTCAAAAAAAAAAAACACTAGCGCTCATAGCAATGTAAAACAGGAGCAAGCACAAGAAAGGAAGCCTGAAGAAGATACGAGACCGAAATTAACACCACTCGGACTATTACGCCTATCGAAAATTCGCAAAATACCGTACTGAGAGTATTTTTGTTTTTGAATTTGAGCGTTACAATTGTGATCGATCGAGTGTCAATGGTGTGTAGCATTAGTAATAATGCAAACATGTTGCATGACTGTGGCGTTGCAACATTGCATTATATCTTAAAACTTTGCTGTAGTTTTAAGTGCATTCTAGGAAATTCTTGCCACAGTCATCCATCTGGAAACAAGTTGAAGTGTTATAACCATTTTATCACACATTGTCTTCATTGTTTCTCGGTTTCTTGTAATATTTTTTTTTTCATAAAATAAAATACTAATATTAATTTGTTTTCAGGAATGGGCTGGCCATGTGGAAATGTATGCTATGTGTTTGATGTATAGGTAAGTCTTCGTAACAATTAAGTGTTGTGGTCAAGCAGGGTAGCATAAATGACCCTCCAATCCTGGGGTACAATTTCTTATTCGCGGGGAGGTCAACGTGCTAAGCAAAGAATGGCACACCGAACCTACTAGTGTAAGAGGCTACACACATGCAATGGCCAGTTCACAACAAACACAACCGGATGCGATGATGAAACGGTGATGAGCTGTAATTGCCAGAATTGAGGGCTATCGAGGACTTCGGCACTCCTAAAAATAGTCTGACGTAGGCATCAGTAATCGCTAATCAGACATTAAAACAGTTATACCTAATGCATGCACATGTCTTTGATGATTGTACACCATTGATTCGTAAACTCAACAAACACACACTTTAAGAATTTTCATGACTATTTTCCTTCCCATTGAAGAAATAATAGCACTCATTTATTGAATTTTATAATTCTAACCAAAATAATGGTTGTAGAAAATACCGACAACTGTTGTCTCAGTGGTATTTAAAAGGCATCTTAAAGAACACAATAAAAAAACACTTTACAACCTTCAAAGAACATAGTAAAAAAAATTTGCCATGAAAGCTGACGCAAAGATCCTGTCCGTCTTGACTTTTATATTGGATACCAGTTTTAGGCGTTATTACACGACGTCAGTAAATCTTTAAATTGATAAGACACTAGCTGGCAACCCATCTAACCCGTCGGCTTCTTTCGGATTACAGAAGATTTTGCTCGGCTCTCTATAAAGGGATGGTCGATAATGTGATATTTCGATCTTATGGTATACACCACGCGCGATAGTGATATCGTAATGCTTTACATGTTTCGCGATCATCGCAGCTTCGAGCTCATCTTGTCTGGTTCACATCAGAGCGCAACGTTGTCGATAATTTCGCTAAATATTGACCGATTTTGATGTTCAGATACACCATTTTAATAGTTTTTTTGCCAGCTTTCCAATCGTGGAAACAAACATGGCCTCTAAATGGATATGAAAAATTGCTGCTCACTGCTAATTTTAACAGGACTAGTGATTGTCTGTTGATTAACATCAATATTTTCACATCGTAACAGGTCTCCTAATTATGCAGAAAATATTAGGATTATGCACATTTCTTTTTTTTAGGGAAGGCATTATTTAGGATTGGGACGGTTACACTTTTAAACGTTTAGCATTTTACGTTTATTTATAACCGAAAAAATTGGACGAGGATACTAAATTTGTAAACATTTTGTTTTGTTTTATCTCTCATCAATTTTAGCTTTTTTTTATTATTTTGTTTTATTTTGGTTGGGTAATGGATAGCCATAAATTTTGTTTATATAAAGTACAGTAAAACGTCAGTTATCCGAACTGAGGTTTTACTGTACCCGATTATCTGAACTGCTCTTGGCCAAAAATACCAAAAAACTTCAGCCAAAGAAAATGCTACACTTTCTGAACTGGGCGACCTTGGAATGCTGACAGCCACTGGTTATGCTTCTGCAGTATTTTTTTTCACCTACTCTGAAATTTATTTTAATGCTTTTAATTGCCTTTTAAGTTGTTTAGTCCTCAAATATTAACGAGCGTCGACAGTGCTCACACAATTCATTATGGGCCGCCATCTTTGGCTCCTAGCCGGCTGTACACAAAGGCCGCGCGCACACTCCAATGGAAACAACCGTGACTCTCTTTACGTGACGTCATTTCATGACTGTCCGTACGCGTTCAACATGCACCTAACACGAATCAACCAATCGGAGCTTGCGATACTAAAGGAGGCGGCAACAGCGGCCGCTGAAACGAAGCAGTTTATTTGTTGAAATTAATAAAAAACAGGTATACCAAAAAAACAGTTGTGGTCATCCATGGCAGCTGGAAAGAGGATTTCCCGGGAATTCCCAGAGTTCAAACGCGACAAGATGGCGGCCACGGGGGTGCAGAATTGTACCGACACGGGAGTTACGTTAACTCCAGAATTTTCATAAACACTGACCCCTGTGTTGGGCCCGGAATTACAATAACTCCGGATTCGTAATTTGCTTTAAAAGTGAAACAATCCAGAATTGTAACACGGATTTGTAGCAACATGGTTTCTGATGTTATATGTGTAGCCGCAGCGAGCGAGGCAGGGACGTTGTTTAATCATCAACAAAATCAGTAGTTACGGTAAATCCGTGTTACCACAATCCGGATTATTTCTGACACTTTTAAAGCAAGTCACGAATCTTCGGATCCAACACAGAAGTCAGAATTAAAAAAAAACTCCGTGTCGATACAATTCCGCTGCCCTGTTCTGTGATTAATGTCATGATCGCCTAAACCATGTGCTATTTTCAACGCACAAAAGTAATTTCATGCCAGTTTTGACGACACCACCAACAAAAATACTAATCAAGGTAAATAAAAAATATGATTAGGCCTACTTCAAGATTTACTTCCTGCGTCAGCCGGTGTTGACTACTGTTAGTGTTAACTGTAGCTATTCGATAATGTTATAGTGTGAAGTTTGAAAGGTGTTAGCGTAATTTTTTTTCCAGATAATCTTATTGGACTTTACCGGATCACAACAACAATCGTTCACAATTTTTTAAATAATTTATGGCACAATTTAAGTTTACCTTTGGAATTGTAAATATTGGGTATTTAGTTTTTAGTTAAACAGTACAGGTTGCCTAGGTTTTTTTTTTTTTTTTTTGTGGGGGGGAGTAACGTTTAAATGGCAAATTAGGTTCGTTTAGGCAAATAACTGGTTTTTCCAACCTTAGTACTGTTCTGAGTGTGGCTTATCTGCAAGTGCGGCTTATGTAATTTTTCAAATGCTTAAAATATTTGAGTGCTTAACTATTTTGAATAATAAGAATTTTTGTTTGTGATTTTGTATTAACACTATACTAACTAGGACTATTATGTACATACATTTAGGCCTAGAAGTAGTAGTACTAGGCCCAAACATGTATAGTTTGTAGGCTTGTTGTAGGAGTAGTCTGTTATGACCAATTGGTCAAATTAAGATAGATTTTCCTACATGTTGAGAAATCACTTCGAAAGTAATTCAAGTAAGCCTAAGGGTTTATTTTGTGATTCTGAGTAATATCGCAATAATCGCAAATATCAAGGTGCTGCAATAACCGCGTAGTGGAAATCTCATTACCGCCCATCCCTACTCTCTATTTCTCTGGTGGCATTGCTGATGCCTCTCTCGATCATTAATAGAGTAGATGCTTGTTAGGCTTTTGTACATAAGTAAATATTGAACCGCTGTCTCTAGAGGGCTAACTCGTGGGCTGATTGCCACAGCACTGGGAGGGGGGCAGAATTTTAGGGATCACCGCACCACCGCCAGTAGCAGACAGAATATAATAGAGGTGTTCACATGAATGCAGCATAGCAGTATCAAGTGACCAGCTCCTACTACCGAATGCCAGCACACTTATAGCGAACCATTGGTTTGCATTGCTGTCTTCAAGAGAAGTACTACTCGGTTGGTGATTAGGTAGAAGAAAAGGTGATGGAAATGTTATTGACTTACAACCTTTACTAGTAACAACACTGGTAACAACCAGTACACTTGCCCATTCTTGAAAGATCGTAAGGTTTTCCTTAGTTCACCAGCCAAATTGATCAGTAGGAAAAATATTTTGTTGACAAAATAAGCAATTTAATCGCCAGTTGGTGCAGTGCTATTGGTGCTGAACTTTTGAATCCTCATACAGTAATACTTTTTTCTTTTGATTTCTTGTAGGAGAGACTTCGTTATCTTTCATGAAGAAGATAAATACCGTAATGATATAACCAATGTTGGGTACGACCAAAAGGTAAAGATGGTTTTCTTAAGCCTAAAATGAGTACTAGCGTCTGTCAGTAATTTGTTCCATTCGCTTTTAAGAATACCACTGAACCTTCGCCAACTGGGAACTTAATAGCAATTCGTATGGGAGGCTTTACCAGTTTTTGTAGTGGTATGGGTCTAATTCAAGGCACTAATTTTTTTATGGGAAATAAAAAGAAACGACGCGGCAAAAATAGCAGTTTCAGATCAAAAATGGTCCTTAGTGAGAAATGAAAATATAAAATTACCATTCCTGCCGTTTAATAATTGTATGGACATGTGGTAAGCAGAATTACGAGGCAGTGTTCTTTATTTTACCCAAAATAAAAAATAATTCCCCAAAAAGTACGGAAAAATGGGGCCGTAAAATAAAAAAAAAATTCCGCCCGCCCGGTTTTCATGAGAAAAATGCCCGAGAACCAACTTTCTTTTTTTAAGTGGCCTAAAAGTAATTTATTTTTTAAATACACTTGTAGAGTTTTCTGTTACATGGTATTTGGGATCAGCCACTTTCGTTTACTGCTCGGCTTGGGATCGGCCCTGCTGGAAAAAAGCTGATCGGCTTGGCCTTACTGAAGGGCACTGTATCATAGAGAACAATACGGAAGGGCATGGAGAGTTAGTGCACCCGTAAGTTGCACTGCTATTGGAAAAGCCTTTTCCTGCATTCTTCTTTCTAAGTTGGTCTTCACTGCGAGTGAGCGAGGTTCTGTAATACTATTCTGGTCACGCACATACTTGCATGTGAAGCTGAGATTCCCTTTTAATCTTCTGAAATGAGAGTGGGTAAACGAGTCTTTCAGTCACCCTTTGCAAAACAAGTCCCAAAGTCCAGTGACAATGGCAGCACGGCGTTGAACACCATCTGGCTTTGTCACATCTGATAGTCCCGTGATGTCTGGGCGTGGCTAATTGAACTGACTGAGCGCTGATGATTGATTACGAATGGCAGGGTTCGCACAGGGTGCTTGAAGTCCTTGAAAGTGCTTGAATTTCTTGATAAAAATCCCCAGGCCTTGAATTCCTTGAAATTCTTAGCTGAAATTGGTAAGTCCTTGAATTTAATTTTTGTTGTCGTAATTTAGAATAATGCCCTTGCTTTGAGCAAGATTAAGACTTATGCAGGCCGTAAATGAATGGAGAAGATGATAAAACAAAATAAATAAGCAGCCGAAAAAAGTCAAAGGAAACAAAATTTCCTGGAGAAACAACTTGCTCTACCTCGTGAAATTCGAGCCAAGGTAACTGACCTAACCTAATCTATAACAACAATGCAAATAAAGAAAAACTACAAGTGTTATTTTTTCTTCTGGCTTTTTTCTATATTTTTTTTCACGTGGCTTCTTCCAGCAGCCTTTTTACTGCTGCTTTATTTTTTAGCATCAAGAGCACAAATAAAACATGAATATTTTAGTGCTTGGTGAGATGTTAATACGTTTGTTGATTGATAAAGGTCTTTTAAAAAAAATTTATTGGTCTTGGAAAAGTCCATGAAAAATTACATTGGTTTTGAAAAAAAGTCCTTGAAAGTGCAAGGGTTTTCTGTGTATGTTCTTGTCCGAACTCTGGAATGGTGATATAATCAGATTCTTAGCTGCAACAAACTAATCAAGCTCCAACATGAGCCGTGACCAGGTGACTGTCTATTTTCTCCAAGAGTACCTTACCCTGGGGGCAATGCGTAGCGACAAGTTGATTGCAGTCATTGTTAACGGCCTCTGGGATGGCAACCGTGACACCAGACGTGTCTTGAGCCACGTCCAGTTCCAATACAAAGTTTTACAAAGTTGAAAAAAACAAATTCGTAATAAAATTTGAAATCGGTTCAACAATCTGATGACGTGCATTATGGCAATCTTGCCATAATGATTTATAAAGCTGCGGGCATTTGTAAATGTGTATGCCGAGGGTTTTCCCACCTTTGGAAATTAAGTGTGGGCATTTGTAACAATGCGTTTTGCATTGTTGGGTAATTGTTGCTATCGGGTTAGATGTCCTCCAAGGGGCTTCAGTGCCGGAAAAAATAAATAAATATAAAATCGTAAGTAATCACGTACCGAACGTGACTTTCTGTGTTGTGAATGATGGCTCAATACTTTAGGCTTAAATCGTATCACATGTATTCTTTTATTGCATCCTGCACTACACTCAATTACTTGTATTGATTGACGTAGGAAAGACTGGGATCACAATACGTACACTGGCTTGTAGAGGCTCCCCCCTAAGCTTCACTGCATGACAGTCAAAATGTTCCGGGAACACATTGTTGCTATTTTGTTTTCCTCGTAACTATTGTTATTATGCTCAGATTTTCAATCTGTTTTCGTAGTTTATGTTTAACGCCTACATATAACTTTGTAATTAACGTTTGTGCAGTTTGGAAGATAGAAAGTGGATGACCTTGAATGCTGTTTTCAAGATCATTGAAAATGTCTTCGTTGGCTTCGCTGTATCTGACTTACATTACAAATATGTTTTCAGAATTAACGTAGGACCACTATAACGGCAGTTATTTGCTTGTGACCAGACTTTTGCCTCGCCCTGTGTAGATTGTTCCTAGCATGCGATACAGCCATTTAACACCAGAATAAACTTGGATCAAGCTGTTTATTTGACCCCATGCAGGAGGTATGGGCGAGACCACGATTTGTTGATATCACTTTTTTTCTTTATAGGTTTTATTGTGTTTTTCACAAGAAAACCATTATGACAGTATTTATCCCAAGTCTTACATCGCTGGTGCAGCAGTTTGTCAATGTAAGTGTTCATTTTGGGAATAGAGGCTGGGGGTCCTGATTATTAAAAGTTCAGTAGTGGGGTTGGAGGGAGGGTGTCTGAAAACAACTAACACTAGTTTTTGTAATGAAGGTTAATAACTAGTGCAAATTACCTAGCAAGCGGAATGTATCAATTTTTCTAGATGCTTTCTACAGTCAAGACTTCACGCACGTACCATTGGACAATAATTGCTGTAAATTGATTTTAAAATGTGGTGCTGAAGGAGATTTTCTTGTCTTGTCCTTTGCAATGTTAAGACTGCGCCCTAGGATATTGAAACTATATTCGAAACAGCATGAAACACTTTTAATTTCGGGGTTGCAAGTTTGAGCCTCGTGTTAGTACGAAACATTTGTCTTTAGTTGACTACAACTGTATTTCGTGAACAAAACGAATCTGCGTACTTTGCTGTTGGTAAATGCACCATCGCGCAATTGCCACTACATCAATGAACTGTGCTGGGTCTTATTAGTTTACATGCACGTCGACATGCTTGGGAACATGCACCATCTGCTTGACGGAGATTTGGTGGTGTCACCATAAGTGACATGGCTTATTCCGGTGTTATAATGAGTCAATTCATTGAACTCCATCTCTGGGTAATGTGAAGCACACAAATGGATTAGTTGGCTTCTGTCGTTCATGCAGTAAGTTAACCACAGCCTGTACGTATTTGTGCACTGGTAATAGTAAAGGTATGCCATGCAAAGTTAATTGTTTGGTTTACAGGCGCGTGCGCGTGCCTTAAATTATCGCGGGCCAAATTTTATCTCAACCTTGGTCCACCCACTAAAATTCATATTTTCGCTGCTTTTTTACCGTTTTTGACATTCCAGTATACCATTTTAACCGGCTCGAAACGAGCTTTCTAATGGTGTCAATTTCAAGCCTCTAACTCAAAACACTAAGAAATTATTTGGCAAAAACTAAAGTAGTTTTAATACTAAACAACATAAATACCATATTAGCAGAATATTATACTTTTTTTAGGTTGCTTGCATACTCTTTGAGCTAGGTACATGACAAATACATGTGGTCAGTTAAATAAAAAATAAAATAAAATGCCTGGTTGCCTGGTGCTTCAATTTTAACCTTGCCTGTAACCCAAACAATTTTTTTTGCATGGCCTAATCCTCACTTAACTTGGAACAGGGCAGCATTCCTCAATGGTTTGCTCTTCTTATTGACTACTTCTTCTGGAAAAGGGAAGGATTGAAACATGATGATCAGATGACAGTCGATCAAGATTCAAGAAGTTTGTAAAAAAAAAAATATATATATATATATTGATGACTGCTGTCCTATTCCGTTAGTTGAGAGATTATCTTCATTATTATCTTCACTGTAATTCAATGAGATGCACATATTTTTAAAATTGTATTGTGAGCACTGCTGAGGGAAGGTGGCTACCTTAATACCAAAAACTAGCATTGGCTTCTAGAAAGGGTGTGGCGGCTTGGTGTCATGCTTGTTGTTTTCCCACTTTTACTACGGAGAAAGAGTTTAATTTGCTGTCAAGTCAAGCTTTTCTGCCGAAATAAAATTAAAAATTGCTTGTTCTCCAGAATTTGTTCAAATTGCAGCAATTTAGTATGCACAGAAAAGTTGTATCATGGTTAGCACCTAATTTGTTCCAAGTCATAGTAGTTAATTGGAATTCACTCAACAGCTATTATGACTACGTAATTGTTGAGTGAAGTCAAAATAAAACTAGTGTTGAAATATTCCAGTATTTAGGATTTCCGTGTGTTTTAAAAAGGTCACACATGCTATGGTTCCCATATGAGCAGCAAAGAACCTAAATCGAATCGCCAATGGCTCATTTAGAGGATATATCCATTTATTAATTCTTTTTCAAGACATGTTGCATACCCTCTTGTTTTTTTCTTTTCCAGCTATAGTTTATGATATGCTGTACAAGGAGGTCTTCAACTTGGGTGACGAAGTCGATCTTGCTGTCGAGAAAATGCTTCATGATAAAGCATACGCCAAACATAGAAAAGACAGCACAGCAAGCCAAGACAGCAATTGGGACAAGTCGAGTAGGTCAGTAATGTCATAAAAACAGCAGGAATGGCATCCAGGTATTAACCCTTTGTGTACCAGGATGTGTGTCCCTGGAATGAACGGAAACAAATGTACTGTTTTCTTGGGAAACCGAACCTAGCGAGCTAATCACAGCCGAATGGTTGATCAGTGGTCTCCCATCCCGCAGATAAAAGAATGAATTTATAAACGCATGATTTTGTACAACGGTTCTTCAGCGTTCATCCCTAGTAGTCAATGGGTTAATAGCAACGAATACACAAAAAATATTTGTTCTGAAAATTAATGCAATCTTTGTTTTAGTCCTTCACCAGATTTTTTGCTGGAACCGTTTGACTTGGAATCGTCTGGTGAATGGAAAGACAAGGTTGGTAATTATGTAATTTGTAGTATTGTTGTAATAAGATTATATCTGTGCCGATACCTCTCTATCGGTATCAGATCAGCATAATCCATTTTCATCCGATACTTGCTACTAATCAG
>JAHWFP010240259.1:0-17738 GCA_023313725.1 Lithobius niger
CGGACACTGTCCGGACAGATCCTGCGGCCCAGACAAGACTGAAGGGCGACATTACACCACACCCAAGGGGGAGGGGGGGAGGCAAAACTGACCCTCGGAAAATTGGCCAATTCCGGCGCAACAAGGAGGGATGCCCCTAATCCGGGATACGCGGATTTTAAACTGAAAACACTACAGTGACACCAAATTATTAAAGTTTGACAACAATTGCTTCTTGCTGCGTTCCTCTTTGTCGGCTCGATGTCAAAACAAAGCCTCCGGAAGTTTAATTTCATGAATTTCAACCAGAAGAACCAAGGTACTTATGTATTGTACTGTGTATTACGCTACGGCGTTTTCTATTCTCGTTTAAAATGTATTAAACGATCATTTAACGTAGCGATAAATCATCCGAAGACTTCAAGGATAGTCCCCTTTGCCGCAAAATAATGGTCGTTTAATGCTACAACACTGGAAAATCTAATAATGGGAAGATACCACGTTTTGTGCATCCCGCTAACACTAATCAATGCTATGGTTGGAGCGCTTACAGCGCACCTCGCGGCACTTTTTAACGGTCCTGGACGACAGGGCTTGCCTGCTGCGTGAAACCGAGTGTTAAAACTTATTACATATAAGGAAGACGTGATGGTACGAACGGTGGCACATGTGGTAGAATTGTGATGGAGATGACTCTTTTACGCCGCTCAGGCTGCTAACAAAAATAGAAGATTAATTTAGGTATATACAATCCCCGTTTCTTCTCCCTAATCCCAAGAATTACATGGTTAAACAGTAATAGAAAAGATTTCAACTAAGGTCTGACGTATAACGTTGGCAATTCAAAAAAAATGGTTCTAAATAACAGTCATGAGCCTAGTGAGTATAGTTTACCCACGGCCAAAAAGGTTTTCGCGTTACTCGATTTGTTGACGTCTTGGGAGGGGAAAGGGGGGGAGGGGTGTTATTTTTAATTCGTCACGTTTAAACCACTCAGTGGCGCTAATACAAACCAACAACGTTTAACCCTAGAACTAGAATTTAACCCTTCCTCCATCTGCTGTGTTGGGAAGTTGCTTGCTGAAATAGTTTGTGTTGTAAGGCAGGTTGGGAAGTTGCTTGCTGAAATAGTTTGTGTTGTAAGGCAGTCTGTAAAGAACATTGCTGGGTCAAAAAAGCAACCCCTGCGTGTGCAAAATGCGTTTTCCTGCATAGCTTATTGGCTAGCAGGGAGAGAGACCATGAAAGGCGGACTCCTACCAGTGTAAAGCGATCCCACAGATCATAGTGGCTTGAGCATCAGCGTGGATGTTTTCTCTACCTCAGTCTGCAATAGAGCAGTGACATTTGCCTCCATATTGGCACCAGAATGGGTTTTGGAGGGCATAACTACAAGGTGCACTACATAAAAATGGAGGGAAAAGCAACGGAAGAGCGGATTTCTTAGGCCTAAAATAACGTTGTTTTCTCCAACAACAAAAATCGTGCGTTTTAGGTCTAAGAAATCACTCTTCACAGCATCGGCTTCAGTATGACGCCCTTCTGTTTCTCTCTGCAGTGCCCCTTGTAGCTAACACATTAAGGCTTCAACACAGAGTTATATGCAATAATACTACGTCGTGTCACTGCTCTATAGCTTCATGATTTTCAGCGAGGTAGGTCATTTTCGTTGTTTATATAAGGACTGGAAAACTATTACAATACATAACATTTTTCTTGAAATAATGAAGTGTTGGGATTTTTTGCCTCCGAAAACAGCTTTTTGCCAGGACAGTGACAATAACATGGTTTTTACTGTTTTTTTTTTTTTTTTTGCGGTTATTATCGGCAAACACCAACAAGCCGCTTGATACGCTTATTTTCGCAGTAATAGGTATTCTTCTCACAACATCTATGCACATTTTCGACAGTCAGTTGCCTATTGTGAAAAGAAAATATCTTTTACTGTGAAAATAAGCGTGTAAGAAGTGAATATGAATTTTACATAGTAAACGATGTGACGTTTTCGAGGGGAGATTTTATAAGTTGCCAACATTTAGCTATTGTAAGGCACACTTTTTTTTTTATTTGACTTCAAGTAGATTTTTGCCATATTTTGGCCCAAGTGTCAAAAATATAGCAAGCCAGGACGGTAAAAACTACGGTAAAAACCGGTTTTGACCACATGGCAGAAAAAAACCTGCCAACCCTGAAATAGTGGTACAGTAAATGATTACTTTTGTTCATCATTATATCAGAACAAAGTAAAATCACGTTTACTGGCGTATAAATAGCAAAACAATGCACAGTACATTTTCGCAAGAACGAAGAAGTGCTGCGGCTAAGATACGGTCATACATGATCATCATAAATCATAAGAAAAGTCCAGTGGAATCGGAGGGAATTTCCCAGGGTGCAATCTGATTACAATTGATTACAAACTTGACTACATTTTCGGTGCACTACGTTTAATATTGCTGGTGTGCAAACTACGCCTGGTCGTGCAGAATGAGGCTTTGCGGGCTGTCTAAAGGTTTTGTCTTGGTTGATTTTGCTGATAAGCAAAATGAAAGAATCCGTGTTTCACTTAAAAGCTTACAGTTTTAAACCAAATGATGACGTGTTGTTAATTTCGGGGCCAGTCGAAATTGGCAGCCTGATACGATAGAACGACTTATTTATTTCGTAGCTGTGGACCTTCAATGCAGAGTTTTAATTGTTTCAGAATTGTAACAATCATTGCATGCCCGACGGTTGCGTGCTTATCGCTTGGTAAACCACTGTTACCCTTAATTAAGCCTTAGGGCTGCATCGGGCTGATCACCGGAAGCGGTTAAACGCTCGCTAAAATCCTTTGATCATCACAATGAGGACCGAAATTCGTCGGAATATTTTGGTTACTGAAAAATGCGTACATTAAGTTTGGGTTCGAAAGTTAAATAACAACTAGAACATTAATACTCGCGGTAGCAATCTTCAAGTTTTCATTTAACATTCAAAGTATTATTCGGTGCGATTAACTTGGCTAATAGGATTAACCTTGGAGGCCTTTCCTTGTTGAATGATATCACTACTTTCAAAGGCTGGCCCCTTTTTGAAAATTTGGCGGGTTCTCTTCTACTAGTTTTGGTTTTGGGTGGATAAGTTGGTTACTGAAAAGTGCGTGCATTACTTTTGGCGATGCTTTCGGGGGAGGGGGAAACTGGGATAGACATAACCGAAGGAACAGAATGTCGGCTTCTAGTACAGAATATTTCGAATGGACCCGACGCCGTTTCTCAAAAGTTTCTTTCCCTCCTACTTAAAGAGTGGTAAACTGATTAAATTATCTTCATTATAGAATGTGGTGAAAAGGATTAGTGCCTCCAGACGGCTTCCGGTATTCTGTTTGAGTAATGTGTACACACCATACATAAAATTTATTTCTCTATTGAGGAAACAGTATAGCTAAATCCTAATGTTTTTGTTTTTTTGGGTGTGGCTGGGGGTTCTAAAAGTATAGTATTGCTGGAGTTGCTAAAGGCAAAAAAAAATAGACTTGGATGTTTGGTAAGGGTCAGAAACAAATGTCCATTTCCGTGTTTGGGAATATAAATAAATATACACGAGTTGTCATTTATTCTTATAGATTTTACTCTTCTTAACATTAGCCTAATATCCTCGCAGCGTGTTTTCGTCAATTGAAATTAATACCTTAATACCTTAAGGCCCTACTTTGTGGAAAATGTTGAATAAAAAAAAAAGGACTAAAAAAAGGGATACAAGATAAATGGATTAAAAAAAAGTAACTAAGGCAGTTTTTTTGCTCGTATTCGAACCTCTAACTTTCGTTCTCTAATTAAAGTCCGTTGTAGGGGTTAGTGTTTATAGTGGTGTTTACGGTTTTCCTTAGTGTTAATTCTTTAGCGGATTTGTGGCCGTATGGCTACCGTCTCATAAACCGGGCAAAAATTAATAGTACGTCAGTACAACCGAGTAACACAGGGTGGGCGGCGGGGGCAGTGGGCAAGCACAGCCCAGTGATCAGCGTCGTCGTCTCCAAAGCAACTGCTGAATGCCAGATCGAATCCTACGACCGATCAAGATACCTATGGAGCTAGAAAAATAACCACATTAGAAGTCATTGTGGCTGGGTAAAACAAATCAGTCAATTTCTCCAGATTTGTTTTTATTAAAATTAAAGAAAAATGTTTTGTTCTTTTTGTCACCACAGCGACCACAGCCTATTCACCAATAAATACAAAATCAACTTATTTTTTTCCGACGAAAAGTTTGCACTCCGGTTTTCCTTACGTTACGGCTACTAAAACCTTTTTTTTTTGTGAACAATTTCAGGGATCCCGTAAAAGCAGGACCGTAAATCGAATCGCTTTTAGTGTCCAGCCCCTTCCCCACTCCCTTTTTAAAAAAAAAAAACTTAAAACCATCAGTTTCAATTCAGGTCGTAGTAAAAAAAAAAACGAAAACCTTTTAAAACTTTAGCCCTAACTAGAAGCTGTAAAAAAAAACTACAATTTCGACCACTCTTTAAGATCCAAGAGCTGACGGCTGAATTTAAGCGTTGGAGCTGACCTTCTAACCCCCCCCCCCCTCTCCCCCATCTCCTCCAGCGAGGGAGGGTGGGCAGCCATCTGTGACCACAGCTGATTAGATTAAGGTTGGAAAATGAAGCACTTCACCTCTTAATGATAGAGACCAGGCGAGGAGAGAAGAAGTCAAGCACAAAACCTAATCTAAGACCCTTTTATCCAGTTCAACACTTAATTTACGAAATTGCTACCTTACTTGGCACATTTCTAACTACTGGAATGGGAGGGAATTGGGCCCGGGACACTTTCACCTAATGACACAGCTGCCGAGTGCCGTGGGTGTCGAAGACAAGAACTGGATAGCAACTATAAAAGGACAAAAAAAATTAATTGTAAAGTTGGAAAACTGTGCGGGTAGAGTGATTATTGGTTCGAGTTTGGAATTTCGTAACATTTCCGTGTCAGAGGCAGGGGTGCCCATCCACCCCCTCCCCCAAAGACTGTGATTAGTCCCCTAAATTTTTGTACCTCCTCTCCCCCCTTTTACAACTTTAGGAAAAAAAGTTGTATATTTCATAGCATGATTATTCGGGCGTCAACTTATCATGTTATGAAATAAACCACTTTTTCGAAATTTTGAAGGAGGAGGAAGTTACAAAAATTGAACAAGTATAAAAATATCAAAACGTGTCTTACGTGACGTGGCACACTGTTAGGTTTATTTTAATTGTTAAACTTTATTTTAAAGATGTAGCGTAAGAAACTTTTAAATTCTAGGCAAAATTGCAATTTGCAAATTATTGAAGCCGACTGAGATTTTAACTTTGGCTTGCTGCAGACGAACGTTTGTATCGTTCGTGTTGTGATCATTGTATTGGTTATCATAAACCTTTTTTTTTTGGGGGGGGGGGAACTTCGAGCCCCCTCCCTCCAAAAAAATGGCAACGAGGAGTGCTCCTTACGTTCCCCCCCTTGTTGACACCACTGGTCATAGGAATGACCCTAGTAATAATTAACCCGAGTGCGACTTTGTTGGGACTTAGGTTACTTTTCCTTCTGCATGGTGGCATGCTCTAAGGGTGCTTTTATGCAATAATTCGCCTTTGCATTCTCGCAGCTAGAATTTAATCGCGATGGCAAAGGTGTCGTTGCCATGGTAACACTACATGGGTTAGCTAAATCCGACATCGTTCGAGCAAATGCGTGCAGTCTTATAATCCGTGACAATAAGATAAAGAATTCCTTCTGACAAAACTTTTTTCCCAGTCGCGTCTGAACTCATCTTATTGACTTTTTCGTTACGAGTTGGCAGAGCTAAAACCGACGCCATGTTGGAATTTCGGATGATTTCTAGCTGCGAAAATGCTAAGGCGAGTCGTTGTGCAAACGCGCCCTTAAAGTCGTCTACTGATGCGATAGAAAATGTGTGATACGGCGAGTTGTTAGAATAGTATACCCAATACACAGTGGCAGTTAGTCTGAAAAAGACCTACGAGAGTAATCTTTTTCAGATTATTCTCATCTTTCTCTCAGGTCTAATCTTTACTGCTGACTGTTCTTGAATAATAACGCTTTGAGTAATTAATTCGGCCTTCGTAACGTGCCTAACTGCGCGGATTGTTTTAGTCGGAACAGTAATTTAATCGGCACATTACAGTGTTTAGTCGGCACAGATCGTTTCGTGGAACGAAACGGGTCGTTGCTGTTAAAAAGAGTGCACACAAAATTCGATGGCATTAGGTTTCAACAGCTACGCCCCGACGACGAGTAAAAGCAGTATTCCAGAAATCTTGTCAAATGTGAGTGGGGCTAAATGTGGGTGTAAGGGTCAAAACGCATCTACAGAAATACCCTCAGTTGCTAGGACACTCACATTCGCTTTAGTGGCTGTACTAAAACTGTTGACCCTTACCTTAGATTTTGGCGCTCACATTTGCCCTCTCACACTCACACTTGAGTGGATTTATGGAATATGGCTATAAGAGTGGTTGACGCTCTAATGCTGCGATCAGACAATGACGCCAATGTTATTTTGGGGGTAGAAAAAGGATTACGAGGTAATTGCAAACAAGAGGTTTATCGATAGCGGTTTGCCACACTGTATCTCGTTCACGAATGAAACTTACCGTCATTATCAGAGAGGTTGATAGGGAAAATTTTATTTGTGCAGTATCAATTTTCTTTGTTTTCTAGCTCTATCCGTGAATGTTGTATTAATAGCCAGATCTCGCTATTGAGTGGCTGTGCCGTCCGGGTCACTAATAATAGGTTATAATTAAGAACAGGGGTAAAATAGTGTTCTTCGGATAATATAGAGATTCTTAATTTCAACTACGTAACATTTTATCACCAGTAGTAATACCACAACACAACAGCTTGGTTTAATATCGATAATTTCTCTGTCTTTCGAAAAGTTGCGTTCCAAACTGAAAAACACCGTCCGCTTGCGAATATGCGCTTTTATCATCTTGGGGGGGGAGTCTATTTCGTGCTTTGTGCATAATGCTTTTCCATTGGCTGTTGATATTGCTGCCGCTACTGACGTCACAATACAGCTCAACAGCTTACGCACATGCGCATAAGTCAAACAATGCCGGAGCCAGTGACGTCACATGAAAATATTGGTTGGAAAACGACTAATGAGCTGCGGGGTGACCAACCTACCTATATACTCTGGTTCCACTCGACCTTGATCTTGGGAATGCAATCAGTGATCAAAAATGGGGTCCGAGGGGTATTTGTAAGGAATATCACTTTAACCACATGTGGTTAATACCACAAGAGCCGTTAATACCACAATTTGATATCGATCATATTTGGATGATCATGAGGAGTTGTCATCAGCTTGGAAATGCAATGAGTTGCTGGGAAAAATTATTTACATTCGGTGGTCCACAAAAAACGTACGGCGCGAATGTTTTTTTAAAGTCCAAAATTCGAAAAATAGGACTCGCTTTTTCGGAATCAGAATTGTATTTTGCATCCAGAAAAGTGATCTCTATTTAGATTTTTTTTTTCAAAATCTTATAAAAAAGAACATGTTGAACTTGAAAAAAAAAATGCAGGTTGTGCTTTTTTAGTGGACCATCCGGTACTTAACTAGGCTGGAATGGTACACCACGTTGCATTAAACAAATTTGGAGGAACCATGACAAAAAATTATGTGATAATACCATGCCCTGTCAAATATCTTCGACGTCACTGCTGACCAACGTCTTCGATTTCATAAATCGAACTTCGGACTTAACGACCGAAACAATTCGCTTATTCCGTACTTCCAACATACTGGACGTAAACCAGACCGCTCAAAAACTGCAATTTTATTCCAGATCCCAAACCACTCGTACCAGAATTAATCTTGAAACCATCTGCATGCCACTCTGTTCTCCACCCATACATTATCATATTTTACCCTCTGCAACAAAATGTCAAGAATATTTCAAATTGCTTCAACAAGTTAAGGTTACCAAATTTCGCCACCAGAGTGTCCTCAGTCACACCTTTGTCCCTCTGCTTTTAATTTTAGTTGATACTGTGTCCCAGGTGTCTGGGTACACACACAAATTTTTAAAATTTTACTCAGGGCTTGACTCCAGGTTTTCCTCAATCCTGTCTTGTGTTTACATTTTTTTTATTTTTTTTTTAGTTAATGGTTCCTCTTGAAAATGAATCAGAAGTGTTTCGAAACGTCGAGACTTAATAGTTCTCGCTCAACACCTTGTTGGTTCTTTCTGTTCATTTATTCATTCATAATTAATATACCTTCATTGGGATAAAATGTATCAATTGGATACACATGGGACAAATCATTGCTACCAGGTAAACAATCGTAGTACACTGTCTGAAATAATGTGAGGGCTGGTTTCTAATACAGGTGGCAAATGTGGTTTTATTTGTAAGTAAACATCCCAGCTATTAAAACAGCACATTTATACGGTTAGTTTGTTATAGACGCTGACGTCACCGACGGTTCGTGCTTTAAATGTTGATGCTGCAGCAGCGCTCTTTAAAAAGAAATCCCATTTATTGGTTACATTTTGTTTTGCGCTGTGCCTTTAGGTATCCCTCACCCGAGGGAGTATGGGTGGAATAGCCGTCCTTCAAGGTCTGTCTGCTCCAGATGGCTTTTCCAATCCACCTGCTTCATGCGACTCGAGATAGACTAGCACAATTTTTCATTAACTCTTAATGCGTTTTTATTTGATTTGCTTTTAAGGAGGCTAAGCCTGTTGGGTGGATGGTGGCTGCGTGGTCGTCAATTGCGTCCGACATCTGTACATCGAATTTATTTACAAATATCGGAGTAGAAATACGAGTTTATTTACAACGAAGAAAAGCACAAAAAATGGCTTTGCTGGATGGACTAATGCATCACCGAACATTCCCAAAGATTCTCCAAAATCAGTGAATAAATTTTAGTACCAAAAATTCAAAATATTTTCCAAAATTCACTAGGATTTGCTATTCTACTCACCAAGATTCAACCGATACTTTACACCGATTAATTAAGATTTGTTAAAGATTCAAAAGATTTGATGAGATTTATAGATTCTCCAAAATGCCAAGATTTGCAAAGATTCACGTAAAAGTTATTCGAGCCGTGTGCGAGTACGTCTCCCCTTTCCAGTCGCTTCCTTCATCTATATTGATACTAGCAGTCCTACCTGGCTTCGCCCAGGGTTTCGTTTTGCCCGTGGTTGTTTCCCAGTTTTCGCTCACTGTTGCCTAAACTTATACTCTGATGGGAATTTTTCTTCCCGTATTATTCTCCTTTTCCTCCATCCGCTCTTTCCCATCTCCTGCCTTTTTCTCCCATCTTCTCTCTCCCTTCTCCGTTCCCTTCCTATACAGCTGGCCGTCCATCTATACTTCCCTACCTCCCCTTTGCCACACGTAGTTGAATTAAATACTGCTCCTTCCTATCCCCTTCCCTACCCCCGTTGGCGAGATTTGACGCCACAAAATTGCTATGGTCTCAATTTGAAACATGTGCATCCGTATTGTGTGAAAAATAACTGTGCCTGGCGTCGTTTAATGGTACCAGACGCATTGCTCCCTTCCCCCGACCACCACCTTCCCAATCCTTTTTTTTTCTATAAAGAGCAGGGCTAACCGATGTGCTGCCCCACACACAGGCATTTATCGTCCAGGCCCTCCTCCCCACTCCCAGTTTATCGCTTTGGCGTGAGCGATCTGTACCATGTGAAAAATAAGTTTCTTTCGTGCGTGACGTCATTTAACACTTGCTGCTGAGATGACCGCGCAGAGCAAATTGTTGGTCGAGGCAACAATGTGACAATTTCAACTCCTTTTCAAGGCAACAACGTACCAGCTTCAACTTCTTTCCTAAGAATTGACGCACTCGTTAGTTTTCATTGTTCCCCTTTCGGGGTTCGTCGTTGTCTTCATTTCTGTTATGAGACTTTGGTTATAATGTAAGACGATAGCAAAAGAGGTTTGCGAGACAATTTGGATTTAACCCCATAAGCTCTATTGGTTTGTCATTACGTGATAAACCAATAAAATAACAAATAAAAACGTAAACGAAGGAAAAAATGGGGACAAAGGACAACTTCCAGGGCTCGAATTACTTGGGTCGAGCAACGGAGCATTTTGCTCCCGTAAACTCCCGAATAGTTGTATGTTATAGCAGCTAAAATTTGGCATGGGGGCCCGGGTGTCATGGGGGACCTAAATTTAAAGCAACAGACCCACATTTATACATATAACTATTATAAAATAGGTCAAAACCTTAAACCCCAAATTATTTAGTCTTTTGGGGTCCTACATTTTATTCTTGCACTTACCAGCAATTTAACTTACTACCCCAATTACCAAATTGTCCTTTTGGCTCTTACTCCCTGATTATTGCCAGTTTCATGGGATGCTGTGTAGGCTGTAAATACAGTTGGTATTCTATTAGCATCCTATAAAATTGACAATGTTCAGAGTTTATGGATCAATACGAATATTTTTTTTCAGAAAAATTTCGGATTCAGATATGGATGGTCTCTTCTCCGTGTCGTTTAGAAATCTAAACGATGTTGAGCAGTGGCGTAACAAAGTGTCTCTGGGCCCATAGGCAACATTTTTGGGCCCCCCCCCCCTCCCATCTTTTAACTTTCTGACTGTCTTGGTCCAAATTATACGCACACAGTAGATTGTTTGGTTTACGTTACCCGAACAACCAACAACTTTTCAGCCCCAAAAAATTACTCCGTAAGCAAACAGACAATAATGTTTGAAAAAATGTATTAAAAAAACATGTCTGTGTGGCATTTTTTAGCCTACTTAAATGTCTAAATATTGTAAGCTTTGCTTAGTAGCTACATTCTTACACTTATTAAATGGGAACTTGGACTTGCTTATAACGTATTGTACTTCGAACATGAAACTTGCATACCGTAGTTAGTTCACTACTTGTGGCTCTTACAGCGATACTTTCGGCAAGTTTTTTTCAATGTAAAAATCTCAATGACGTTGTCCATGTCCATATTTCGGCGCCTGGAGGGGGGCCCCCAAGTTGCAGGGGCCCGTAAGCAATGCTTACCTGGCCTACCTGTAAGTTACGCCACTGATGTTGAGATAGTCTTGGCAAATGCGCCGAATAAACTGTGCAGTATACGTTATCCAGTCATCGTTCTAGTAATATTTAATACAATTCAAGAAACTCGGGATGTGATTTTACCGGTTTAATAGTTAACGAAGCTGCTTTAATTTTCACGTGATACAGTATTATATACGTCTGTTATATATTTGAAAGTGACATGCCCGCTAAACGAAATACAGTTAACTAGGAATGCACCGAATATACAACCGAATAGTTAAACGGCTGATTACCGAATACTCGGCACCAAACAATTTACATATTCGGCCGAATATCGAATTATTCGGCCAAATACTTAATCGAATGCTCTGCCGAATTCCTGTAAATGAAACATATTTGATCATTTTTCCATCTTTTGTGAATGTCAGAAGACAACTCCTTACAAACCAAAAACTAAATGCTTAGCTAAACGTTCTTACATTAACATAATTGCATAAATACATACAAAAAAAAAAAATATTCGGCCGAATACCCACAAATCTAACACTATTCAGCCGAATACCGAATATCATTATTCGACCAAAATCAGTATTCGGCCTAATACCGAATATCATTATTCGGCCAAAATCAATATTCGGTCGAATACCAAATACTTGAATTCTTGACCGAATAGGCCGCACACCGAACAATTGCCGAATATTCGGTACATCCCTAAGTTAAACCCCATTAAGACGATACCTCTTAACAACAATAAACCTGTTATAACAACATTGATATTTTGAGGCTTTTCAGGCAACAATGTACGCAAATATATTTGTTTATAACCATAATCTTGAAATGACATTCTAGTTCCGTTTGGAATATCGTTGTAAAGAGATTTCACTGTCCGTCAGGTTCTCGCTACTCCACGAGAAACAAGGCTTAAGGCCAGTATACACCACAACGTCACCGTCTTCGTTGTCCGGCCCCGTCTCCGGCAAAGCAACGCTGCAAAATGGAGAACACTGTCACACCTGTCCGGCAAGAACGCTTGCTGACCTCTTTATTCCCACCTCCCCCATGTAATAGGAATGTAATCGTCCGAATGTAAAACTGTAGCTACGCATTGAATTGGGGGCAGTCTTGCCACTGAAACCAATTTGTGAGGTGCTTGAATTGCTACTAGTTATGTACACTCATTTTTAGAATTATTCTTTTCAATTTCGATAGTTTTCGATGGTCTGGTGTGCAGCCGCCGTCTTTGCTTCAAGCACCAAGAGAAAGAGACGTGTGGCGCTCATCATTTTCATTGGCTGACGGACAACTCCACCGGTCCGTCAACACGAGCAATACGACATTTTTCGAAACTAGTCGGAGACGCAACGGAGGCTCAGCGTTGTGCCCACAGGCTACATTTGAGGCATCGGACGACGGAGAAAACTGTACGGTGTGGCATGGCCTTTACTTACAAGGCTTTATTCACCTACCGGATAAGTCCTACTAGAAATCTATTGTAAAATATGGTGGCTAGAAGGTATTGTGCCGTATTCCTGGGGCTGCGTGCATCCTGTGCCATATGCCAATTCCCACGCTTCGTCTTTGGGATCAAGTTCAAGTCGTGGAAAACAACGGCTATTTTAGTGATGCACAGTGCTCAGATAAAGCAAAGGACCTGAACTTCTTATCTCATCCAGTGCTGTGGTCTGTATCCCCGATAACTTTTGAATCCACTCTCCGATTCGTTATAATAACAATAATTGACCACTGTAAGCCGCTAACACCGCACTATACTTTGTTCCACATTATGCTTTCAGAAAACTGACTGCATGACGCCACATTTTCTAATAGTAACTCTAATAGTAACTTTGTTGAGTGTACAAATGTGATATCCACATGTTTTTGCACTCTTAGTGCAAGGAAACGAGTCAAAATCCAGTCAGTTTTCTGAAAACATGATGTGGAACATACTATAGTTAGTGTATTGGGGGGATCAGAAAGCTCTCTTGAGGTTAGCGGACAGACTTTCTGTCAACCGTTCCCTCCGAAAGACACTCTCCGAGTCCATGCAAACTGTCTTATAGGGATTTCGCACGGAATAATGTTTGTGTTACGTCCCATGCTACCTGCAAGCGAGCCACGACGGCCGCTACGCAACAAGTGGCCAGCCCGAAATGGCACGGGCTGGCGCTGCTTGGCACGCTTTAGTTATTCCGTCTGAAATCCGAACGCGCGCCGTGCTGCGATGCTGGAAATGCTAACAAAGCTTCATTATACCGTAGTTAAAAATTTCCCGCCACCAGTTGTCAAAACAACGGAGGCTAACAACAGGCGCTTGTGATTAAACCGTCTGAAATCAAGTCGTACTGACCCCCCAGAATCTGCTAAGGAGGCTGGCCGCATCCGGCCGCGTTCGGCCACCCAGCCCGAGACGAACTATTCCGTTTAAAATCACTATTAAAATGAAGTGCTGGAATAGACAGGAACCACAGGCACCGCGAAAAAGTCTTTGCGACAATCGAGTCTGAATCACCAAGTCGTCAATTTTTAGGGATGAACGCGGGCAGAATACGCGAAACCAAGTCGAAAACAGGAAGGTCAATCGAAATTAAGTTGTGCAGGATCTTATATGACAGAATAAGACCAAATCTTAAACGTTGCAATTCCAAAAGTTCAAGTCCAGCTCTTGAGAGACATTCGATATGGTTAAAGGGATATATCTCCCAGCGCCATTTTTCTCGATCCACCACATCAAGTACGGCCACAAATGTCTATTGCCTTACCGTTAGTTAATCCCTCGGTAAAAATCCGTTTTACAATGTGGCGTCTAGGAGATTTCTGTTGAATAATTGTTAACTTTATTTACTGTATCCTACACGTATATGATGCTTTGCGCACTTACAATAATGATGACGTTTCATCTCTGTGTGTGCATTTACTAATTTTCTAATAATTACCATGAGATCAAAAATCTAAAAGACTAATGCGGTAAAATTAATTATTCCAATAGATCGCCGAAGCATAATTATAAGACACTAGCCTAGAAAATTAAAAATTGTGATGTCAAATTACGAGAATCATTCCGGTTTGTGACGACACAATCTTTAATTGATGCTGTTTCGTGTACTATTCCCAAAGCCAACCGAGACATCAGTTACGTTTGTCGCTGCGAGGAACGCAGCTATACCACCCCAGCCGACCTTGGCTTGGTAAACGCGCGGATGGCAATCTCCGCGCGGCTGTGATAAGTCAGGCGGATATACGGCAGGCCGGATGTCCCTTTAAAGTTGCAAATTCCAGAAGACCATTTGTGGCGGTTGGTCTTACAGATGGCCATAGAGGACAGGCACCACCAGCTGGCTGTCTCCTGAAGACACCATCTAGTCAAACTACACCTGTCTTTGTTGCGGGCAGGCCACGCACGCGCATTTTCTCTCGAAGCAGTGTTGCCAGATCGCCAGCTATGTCTGAAATCTGGATATCTCCCGACATTTTCAGTGTTCCAGACATCCATTGTATAAATTGCTGAAAACTTCAAGACCTTTAACTTACTCTTCAATTCTTTTTTTTTTTTTGTTTAATTTCCGGATATACAGAATCCTAGCTGTGTTTGCCACTCGGGGGTTCATTAACAGACTTGCCGAAAACTCGTTACTGACTTCTTGGATTCGTTTTCCCAAAATAAATTCCACTTGCCGTATTTTTACTTTTCAAATTATAGCGGAACTCCCTCGTTAGTACTTTTACAGGAGATAAGAACATGGCGGACGTTCGATTGGATGTTCCCTCCCCTTTTGCTTGTTTGCTGCACGCCGGAGGTTCGGCGGAAGAACAATGAGGGATTATTGATCTTCGATCTTGTTCTATCAGGCAGCCCCCCACCTCCAACTAGTTCAGGATCATCCTTCTCTTCTCATCCCTTCCCTCCCCGTACCCACCCCCCTTCCGCCTTTGGGGATTAAAGCCGCTTTGGTCTGGTGATGAATTTTGTGCTGATTTCGGAGCAGGGAATATGGGGAAAGCAGGAGGAAATATCGATGGCATTCTTCCCTGCCGCATTTATCAAATACGCTTGAATGGCAACATGACAGATCAAGCCGAATTCACGATGACAGAACCGAATAGGATTCATCTTCATGTTGGATGGCCTGCCTGCCTTTTTCAGGACCACACCTGTTCTACTTTCGTAATCATTACCTGTACGTCGAGTGTATATGGTTATTACTTTTTCCCCCCACGCTTTTTCTCTTTTTAGTTCCAAACTTAATAACGCACCATTCTGTGTTTTGTTTTCCTTCAAAAGTTTCCGAGTTTGGTATATGGTTATGGTTCGGAAAGCCGTAGTGGATTAATTGTTTAATGGCTTAGCTACAGGGTTGGCAAGCTTCTTCCATGGGTGGAATTTTCTTGGTATATGTATTACATTTCTTCCGAAATAAACAAATAGTCTTTAACATGCCATTTTCCTTGATTAGTTCTTGCAGCTACTATAAGTTAGTCTGACTTTGGTTATGTGAGCGTCATTCAAAATCTGTACTTAAGGCCGTTAAAAAAAAGAAAAGTTGGTTCTCAGGCCCCACTCGCAACGATTTTTTGCGTGACGGGAAATAAAAAGAAACGACGCGGCAAAAATAGCAGTTACACATCAAAAACGGTCCTTAGTGAGGAACAGAAATATAAAATTACCATTCTTGTCGTTCAATTATTGATATATGGACACATGGTAGGCAGAATTATGAAGCAGTGTTTCTTTATTTTACCCAAAATAAAAAGTAATCTCCCAAAATGTAAGGAAAAATAGGGCCGAATAATAAAAAATATTCCGCCCGCACAGATTTCTAAAGAACAAGGCCCGAGAACCAACCTTTTTTTTTAGTGGCCTAAAATATTTAAATATATTTTTTCAACAAGTGTAAATACAGCCACTACTGTTTGTTCGTTGTTTCAGTCCCCTTTCTAGTAGTGTCTAACGGTTTCTTCCATACTTCCCAGTTTCTTATGGTTTTTTTTTTTCCATTTCCTTCTACCGGAAGAGAAGAATCTCATTTCTTCCGCAAGAAAAGCAATCCTGGCAAGCTACCACACACTACGTCACGTGTTCTATTTGCACTGTCGTTACTTGGCTGCTCACTTCTCTCTTTTTCTTCCTTTGCAAATATCATAAAATAGCACAGAGATTTTGTTTCTCCGTTGTCTGGGGATTCGGTCGATACTAGATTAAGGTCTGATCCGGTCTCAGGCTTGTTTTGACACTGCAAGGTTAAATGATAATGTCTGTACAAATCTCGAAAAAAATTTGCGGCACAGACTGTGGTGTCTGTGGGTAGCACCACTTTAGTAATTGCTGCATAGCTTTTCCCTGTCTATCACTAGGGGCAGTAATGTTTCCCTTAATTAGCTATGTACAGTTTGCATTGCATCTTGGGTAGTACCAAGATGCATCATGGATGTTAATGAAGCCTATATATAATGTCTCAGCCAGCAGTGACACCTGCTGCCTGTCACTACTCAGAACTACTTGCTAGTTGTCACTTCTTTCTGCACACCTTATAGGCTGTGGGTGGGACCCTAGATTATTAGTACATATGCTACATTGGCGACGAGTGTAAATTAATTAGACAGTCGTCATTTAAATGTGTAACGTAAATCAAGAAACTTATTGTGTGCGCGGCGTATCTTGAGTCCTGGAAGTATTTTATGAGTGACTACGTCTTCCTGGAGGGAGCGGCTTTAACTGACGGCCGCCATTGTTTTTGTAACCATTTTGGATATCAACAAGGCACTCTGCTACCAAAAACGTACAATCGATTATCTGTCTTCGTTCTGCAGCGAACTCAAGATAGGCCGCGCACACTTTAGGATGTAGATAGATATATAGATACGTTTATTACATTCCAAAGAATTTCATGAGATACATTGGCAACGAAATGACAAGAGTGGAAATCGGTGTCGCAGAGTCAACTTGTGCGCAACACAGAACCATTGAGAAAAATAATGTGTCAGTAGGTAGTAACAATAATTCTGCATGAATTAATAGGAATATACGTCAAATTAAATAAAGGAAAGGGGAAAATTAGGTCAACAGCAAATCATACATTTCTTCTGTATGATTTTCGCTGTTTGGCTCGTTTTCCTCTTTCCTTTACATAGTTTACACAGCGCTTAGTTGTTTATTAATATAACGTCAAATTAAAACACATCACAATAAAAGTAAGTCAAGCATAGGTATACACAAGTCATACATTCAATAGATACTAAACAGACGCAATAAAGATACTAAACAGTTAACAATAAACAAAATTTCAAGGTCAAAGCCCAAGAATCCTTTCACGTACTTTCGATTTGAAACAATGAGCTGGCCGGATGGTTTGAAAATGATATGGCAGAGCATTATAAGTCTTTGGCGCCTGATAAAGAAAACATTTATGTGGAATGGTGGTGGTGGTGGTGGTGGTGGTAGGGGGGGGGGGGGGGGGGTGTGATTTCCCCCCCTACAAAAAATAACATGTTGAGTCGGAAAAATGGGACTCAGTCGGGAATAACAGGAAGCAGTATGAAACTACCATAATTGCAAGAAATAAGCAAAGAAAGTCTTCCAAATTTCGAACAAACGTGGATCCAGTTGAAAATGTGTGGCCTTCGCGGGCCGCCCCCCGCTCTTCCATAGTTTGCATTCGATGCACCAATAGGAAGTGGTCGATGCATTCATTCATACTGGTCCAAGCTAT
>JAHWFP010240260.1:0-25115 GCA_023313725.1 Lithobius niger
CATCAGTTAAGTGTTGTCCAGTTACAACAGCTTCTAATGCATCCGAAGATAAATCAAGTGCCCCTAGACGATGTTGTTGGAGGATTACTAGAATGGACTAAAGCTGATCTCGATATTAGGACACCGGACTTATCAGACATGATGTCAACGCTAAATTTAAACTTACTATCGGCTAAATACATTAAGGAATTGCTAAGTGAAGAACCTTTAGTTGACCAAAATCCGGGGCTCTACGAATCTCTCATAACGGCTTCTCTACAATATATAGCTAGCGACTCGTTAGAAAAAGAAGCGATGGTACTCAGCACTAGTCTTATATGTTTTGGTAAGGATGGTGATAGAAGCTTAATGAGTGCGTTCAACATGGAAGCAGGTTGTTGGACTGCAGCTAAGGTTCTTCCATTTCCCTTAACAGATGGGATGACAGCGGAGGCTTACGATGGATATATCTACTTTTTTGGGTGTGAAAACAGCCACAAAGAAGCTACTACGACTGTCATAAAATATTCCCCATTTACTAACTTGGCCACGAGTTCTCGTAGTTTGAAATTTCCAGTGTTCGATGCAGGAGCCGGTGAATTTCAGGGACAGATCTACGTGGTCGGAGGATGGAACAAGTATGGTAAAGACGTCAAAACTGTGCAGCGTTACAATCCAAACTTAGCGGTGAGCGAACAAGTGGCTTCCACCAATGTTGACCACCTTCACCCATTTGTCCTACCGATGTCTGGTTTCCTGTACATTGGAGGTCTGCGGGACAATGTGGTCGAACGTTACGATCCACAACCGGATCAATGGACGTCAATAACGGCGATTCCGGGAGGTGTGTGGGGTTGCAGTGGTGCCTTTTGGGAAGGGAAATTATACGTTGTGAGAATGTGGGACAATCCGACACCTCTCTCAGCCTACGATCCTGTGACGAATAGATGGGAAGAAAAACGATGTCGCGGGAATGCTCCTAGAGGGGTTCGTGGAATGTGGGCCGTAAACCACCCAGAAATGGAACGTCCTCTTCTCTTAGTTCACGGAGAGAAAAAGAACTTCTATTCACTTGATCCTGGAATTGATCTATGGAAAAAGTTAGGTGCTTCGTCTTGTCCATTTAAAAGGAATTTCATCCTTGGAGTCGTTATGGAGAAAACGAGTCACTAATCGCCTTCGGGAAAAAACTTAGAAACCAATAGGCCTAAACCTTTGATATACGTCTTGTCGTACAGCAGTTTATATATTGTATTACATTTGTTACGATTTTTAACTGTTCATGTTTGTTGTTGTTGACAAACTTCCTGGACTAATAGCGAAGAAAGCTTATTAGAGGAAGTTACAAAAACTCGAGGTGAGCTGAGGCAAGAAGTGGTGTTTTTAACTTGTTTAGGTGGCTTACAATAATGTCAAATTTATAGGAAAAAGGCTGTTTGTTAAGTAATTGTTATTGTTGATGTCGTCGTAGAAAACGTAACACAGAAAACCAAAAAAAAATTGGTTAGTGGAAGCTTTGCTACAGTTATTGCCATTGAGAATAACAATAAAAAAAAAACGTTAAAAGAGATCCAGTCATTTTTGCATACTCGTATGCGTTTTACTAACAATTTTTATGAAAAATCTAAAAGTGGATGAATAACAAGCATGTCATATCCTATCACAGGCATGATTCTCCAACATTGCACACCATTTTTTTATTTAGCTTTTTCAAATGCTAAAACAATTTTAAAAAACCGAAGGAACGACTAAATGTAATAAAAATTACTAGAATCGTAACATACAGGGTTTACCACAGGGGCTTGTCGTCCCGTCGTCCTTCGCGCGCTTGCGTCGCATGGATGCACTCTATACATATAGAAAACAAAAACGAGGTCGTTTGATGTTTAAGGTAAGGTTTAACTGATCCGAAGTCAAAACAGCAAAGTAACACAAATAAACTTTCCTGTAAGGTTTCACAGACTGCAGTGTTCCTGTACTGTTTAGTCCACGTGAAACCTTACCACGTTTTCACACGTATTCACACGTTTTTACTTTAGAACACGATATGTCTGATTGGTTCATTCTACTTGGCTAAAGGACATCGCTGAAAAATCGTAAAAACCATACTTTTAGTGTGCTTAGTACAGACCTAAAGATTAACTAATTCAGCCTGGTTCGTGCGACTCCTTGAAATCCTGGATATATCGTTGAAAATAAAAATGAAATACCAGTCATGAAGTCTTAAATATGAATCTTAAAAACTGGTGTATGAATCAATAGAATGAACGGAAAGGAGACGACCGGACTAGAATAATGATGAAAAATTTAGCCCCGAAAGTAGGCGAGAGTGTGTAACCTATGTATATCATGCACTATATTATTCTTACAACAATTTTGAAAGTAGGGATATGGTTTTGATTTTATTTACGTGTCTAATGGTTGAATACTGCAGTAAGGTTTCAACGTGGACTAAACAGTACAGGAACACTGCGGTCTGTGAAACCTTAGGAAAGTTTATTTGTGTTACTTTGCTTTTTTGACTTCGGATCAGTCAAACCTTACCTTAAACATCAAACGAGCTAGTTTTTGTTTTCTAATTCGTGATACTTTGACATACCAAGCTGGTTGTCTGCACTCGTTGTAAATGCACTGAATTTCGCTCGCTCTTTTGGAATTGGTTTGTCCACAGTTATTTATCAGCGGCTTTGTCCGCATTTGTAATATAGGACGGCAAGCCAAGCTTCCTCTTCACGGTCGGGTAAATTATTGGCTCACCAGCATTATTAGCATTTGCTTACCCTTTCCGTCTGGCGTTGGTGATAGGCATTGTTGCATAAAAACAATGTTTAAAACAATGTATAACGATGAATCTGATCGTTCAGGGCCCCGTAACTCCGGAACGGGACGACCAATTGAAATGTCTGTTTCTATAAAGGGCACATCTCCGGAAGTAGCTCATTTAAATGAACTAAGTACAAGCTTTCTACGACAAATGGTTTTGTCTGTAGAGACCATTGTATAAACGTGTCCAAATAAGAAGTAAGAAGAAGTCAAAGCCAAAAAATGAAACTCACGATTCCAGCTCAAGTCCAGATCTGCGTTGTGACAAATCGGAAATTTAATAAAAGTTGGTACACGTGTTCACCAAGTCCAAAAAAGCTTATATACTAAACTTGAGTGGAAAATATTAAAAGGTGGCGGAGAAATTAAGCATCGAAATTTCGGCTTTAACATGGGAGACCGAGGTCAAACCTTACAGTGTAGGCCTTTACTAATATAATAATGAAAGGGGCATAACCAGCCAGAAGGCTTATCGTAGAACAATTGTACGTTATTAAATTTAACGCTTATGAGCCATTATCATCAATGGAACTCGCACTGCAAGAACCACTGAAGTCACTGAAGCACAGACAATAAGGCGCTGGTAACTGTAGCCTAAGCCGGCCCACAATGGAGTTCAAAGGTGCCCACAAACAAACATTGTGCTGTCGCAAACTGCCAGAACAATTCGTGGTATTTTTACAACCTGCACATGGCAAATGTTAGCCAGCACAATTTACCTACACGAAATTCGCACTCCCTCGCACTCCTTAGTGTTGTTTGTCGGCCATTTTTAAAATGGGTAGTCGTAAAGTACGGTGGCTTATTGGGACACACAACGACTTTTTTTCTACACACGCACCAACTTTTATGAAACCGGAACAAGCTGGCCACTGGAGCGGGCGCAGTTCACCATACATCGTCCTTGGTTGTACAGTGTCTTATCCGATGTTCCGGAAAGTCGATGTTCCGGTTTCATGATAGTTTTGTCTGGGTAGAAAAAAGGTTGTTGTGTGTCCCAAAGTTGCCCTCATCCGTGTAACCCTTGCCGAGTTTTGCTTTCTATAGAGGAGTGACACACGACGTAGTATTATTGTATATAACTCTATGCTGGAGCCTTAATGGGTTAGCTGCAAGGGGCACTGCAGAGAAAAACAGAAGGGCATCATACTGAAGCCGATGCTGTGAAGAGTGATTTCTTAGACCTAAAACGCGCGATTTTTGTTGTTGGAGAAAACAACGTTATTTTAAGCCTAAGAAATCCGCTCTTCCGTTGTTTTTCCCTCCATTTTTATGTAGTGCACCTTGTAGTTATGCCCTCCAAAACCCATACTGGTGCCAAGCTGGTGCCAATATGGCGGCAAATGTCACTGCTCTATAGGATATGTGATCCTCCCGTAACAAAGTGAGGTGATTGCTCTTAGTTGCCACCAAATGAGAGTCGACTGCAGCATCTATATAGTCCTATGGGTAAGCAAATAAAAACTACACTTTGTGAGGACAACGCTATGTCTGGTGTACTTCATGTCCACAACCATGATAAACTTATAGGAAGGGGTGCCACCCGAAACCTGACCAAAAACCAACATGGTGACCATTTTTTTTTTAAATGGTCACATGCAATACAAAAATTCAAAATCTAACTATTATGTAAGTTTGGTGTCGACTGTTACAAGGTCTGCCGAATTTTTAAAAAATGCTCTAAATAACTGCCAAGGCTCAACGCGATGAGATATCCAAAATGGCGGCCAACATGGTGGCAAAATCCAAGTGTTTTTCATAATTTTAAAACATATTTATTGAGTAGAGGCAGATTTGAATTATTCCTCAAAAACGTGAGTTTGTTTGCAATAACGCGTAACTATGGTAAACACTAAGTTAAATCCGTAGTGTAGTGAAGTATGTTTGTAATTAGGAGTTAAGTTGTGGCTGTTTCTCTATGATGTAGCAATGCATTTTTCTTCAATTTACCGTCAGTTATATCTTTAAAGTGATGCGGTAGCAGTTCTAATTAAGATAAATGAATGTATTTAGACTTAGATATCAGGTGGCAATATATATTTTCCTTTTTGGATAATTGCAAAGATTTATTGTAATTAGGAGCTAAGCTACGGCAGTTTATCTATGCAAATGAGGTGCATTTTGTGTATATTTACCACAAGTTACATCTTTAAACTGCTGCAGAAGCCGTTCTAATTAAGATAAATTGATGTAAGTAGGTGCAGATAAAAAATGGAAAAGTATATTTCGGAACGAGGGTAATTAAAACGATTTATTGTAATTAGGAGCTAAGCTAAGGCAGTGTATATGCACAGTAGTGGTGTGCTTTTGCATCTATTTACCACATGTTACATCTTTAAACTGCTGCAGTAGCCGTTCTAATTAGTATAAATGGATGTAATTAGGCTTCGATGAAAGATGGAGACGTATATTTTCGGATAAGGGAAATTAGAACGGTTTATCATAATGAGGGGACAAGCTAAAATTGTAAAATTGTTTATCTATGATGTAGCTCCATGCTTTCTTCTTCAATACATCACTTGTTACATCTTTAAAGTGACGCGGTGGCAGTTCTAATTATCATAAATGAATGTAATTAGGGTTATATGGCAGGTGACGAAATGTATATTCCACCATAGGTAATAAACACGGTTTATCGTAATTAGGAGATAAGCTACAAGTGTTTATGTGATGTTGCTCCATGCTTACTTCAATTCTCAGTTACATCTTTAACATGATGCGGTGGTAGTTCTAATTATGCCTAATGAATGTATTTTAATTTATGCTTGTTGGAAAAGATGCATCTCCATCTTTCATTTAAGACAAATTACATCCATTTAACTTAATTAGAATGGCTACTACAGCAGTTTAAAGTTGCAACTTGTAGAAAATAGATGCGAAAAGCATAGCGCTACAGCACAGATAAACTTCCATAGCTAAGCTCCTAATCACAATAAATCGTTTTAATTACCCTTGTTCCAAACTATACATCTCCATCTTTAATCTAAGCCTAATTACATTTATTTATTTTAATTAGAACGGCTACCGCATCACTTTAAAGATGTAACTTATGGTGAATTGAAGAAAAATGCAGTGCTACAGCATAGAGAAACCGCCGTAGCTTAGCTCGTAATTACTAATACACTACACTGCGGATTTGACCTGGTGTTTGCGCTGTTACAGCATTCGCATTACTAAAGACGCCATTGTTTGTACCTCCAGTTTAGCTATTAACAACTGGCGTCAGATTCGAGCTGCACAAGGAAGTTTGATCCCTCATTACAGGAAAATTCTGCGCAGTAATTGGGAGTCGAGATGCGGCTGGTTTGTACGTGTCGTAACAGCATTGCTTCTGCTTGTATTCACGCTCAGTTTCAAGTTTAAACCACTGCTTTCATGGTTTAATTAAGGCGTTGGATAAACACATACTCAGATGAAAGGTGAAGACGTGTGGTGTTTTTTTTTTAACTAACAGGGGCAATAATAATAACTAGAGGAAGCCCGTCTTCCGGACGGGTGTAATACACAAGTGGTTTTTTCTGTCATGCGTATGTGCATGCTTCATCAAAATAAAATTTTTAACACTATTTTGCACATGCTGGCTAACAAACTGTTATTTTGGTTCACTTCGCTCACTCAATCAGCACGTCTGCCTTACCACCACATTCCTTCTCCCCCTTGTTTTCGTGTCTGCAGTGACTGCGTGGTGACACAGAATTTCTATGACGGGAACTGTAAACAACTGCTTATTGCCAGCTTTGCATACTCCAGACCGTCTGTCATGTGTATGTCCATGCTTCATGAAAATTAAGTTTCTTTAATCACAATTTTGCGCATACTTGCTAACAAACGCTGATTTTCGTTCGCTTCGCTCACTCAATCAGCGCATATCCCTTACCACGAAGTCCCAGGGTGTTACGTATCCAGGACATTGTTTCGTCCCAGGGATTCCAGGGGATCCCAGGAAAACACTGTCTAATTAACACATCACTTTTCAAATGAATTTATTTACGGTTTGGCATAATGGCTGGGGGTCCAGTCCCACAGACGACCACCACCATCAACCAAGAGTTCTTGTTTGGCACGGGAAACAAGGAGAAAGTTACTGATCTTTTTTATAAGAACCTCCCCACACCCAGTGACGTTTTCAGCCACCCCCCCCCCCCTTGCGGGCCTCCCCTGACCCCACCACCAGAAAATGAAATAATAAAAAAAAACTTGCAGGGTAAAGTTGAACTCAAATTACTAAACTGAGCTCTTATTTTTTTACTTCGTTTGAAAAACATATTTCTGCAATCTTAGAGCATTTACAACGTATTTCTATTACCTCGAACTCGCAACCGTTTGATTAGCAGGCTAACGCCCGAACCATCAGGCTACGCTGACTTTTTGAAAGACCGCAGTTTTAAAACGTCCAATAAAATAATTATGACAATAGCCTGTATTCTGACGTTTGCAATGTTGTTGTTCTGCTTGTTAAGCTTTTAATACTGGCATTTGCTGATTTACATTGTTGCCTAATAACAATGTTTAAAACAATATAAAACAATGAAACTGGTCATTTGGGGCCCCGTAACTCCGGAATGGAACTACCAATCGAAATTCTGCCTTAAGGTGCAAAATTATACCACGGTAGCTATCCGTAGACACCATCCGCACCGTCACACACCAAATATTAACAGAGGAGATGCGGTCACAAAATTCGTGAAAGTTGGCCGCGGTGGGCTCTTAATTTACAGGCAGGCCGTGTATATTAGAGTTCGTTGACGCACGAGAATTTTCAAAAACTGGACCGGAAGCGGAGGAGGCGGCGGCGGCGGAGCGGCTAACAATATGAAAATGTCACAATGCTGCAACATGTAACAATAGTACAATAAAGAGACGAGGCGTACAAGATGGATTAGAACTCACTCGAACAAGATGTAACGATGCTTAGGCACGGGGAAAGTATCATTGTCGTCGTATCTTATTAGAGTTAGCATTGTCGGCCTTCCAGCTCTAACCATAGGGCCTTAGGGCTTCGGGCAGATGACCAGCAGTGGTTAACGCTCGTTAAACCCTTTCTAACCAAAGTGAAACGGTCCCAAAATTGGGCTTCCAAAACGACTGAATGACTTATTTAGTTCTTCAATGCGGGCTTCGGGAAGCCAGTTGAATTGTTTCCGCGATTGTTTGCCACGATATTGCATCTGCCTGCAACAATACAAAACCAACTGCCCATCAAGATGATACATGCTAAATCTAGACACAAGCTAGTGCGTTGCCATAAAATAATAGACATGAGACGAAGCTTGGGAGATACATGAACCTAATTGTACGCATTTCTAATGCTCAGTTTTTTCGCAAACAAAATTGGGTGGACAGTGTATATACTGTACAAATGATAGACCAGGCCGTAGCAATTACAATAAAAAGGAAGCGAACAAAGCCAACAAGTTAATTGAACAAAAAACGGCTTTGCCGTTTAGGAAAAAAAACATTAGAGCTCGTATCCCCATACTCACAGCCGTGAAGGTTCACAAATAAAAACGGATTAGAGTTCACTCGAACGCAACGAACTATAATTTGAGCTCCAATTCTCAAAACGTAAACACACAAAAAATAAACGCCATAAACAGCAAAACGCTTCAAAATTGAAAGATAAAAATGCATAAAATACATACACAAAACGAACACGTAATTACTCAAACGAACTAGAAATAACCATCTCAAACGACCTTCAAACACAAACACCGGCAAAAAATTGCCTTAATAGGAGTCTGCTTGTTTCACAATAAATGGACTCGAAATACACATACCCCACTCACGAAACACACTTTCTTTCTTACATAACCATTGATCAAAAACAGTCCTTGTTCCCTGGTATTAGGGTTTAAATTATATTTCTTTGCGTACGAGTGAACTCTAATCCGTTTTTATTTGTGTACCTTCATGGCTGTGAGTATGGGGATACGAGCTATAATGTTTTTTCCTAAACGGCAAAGCCGTTTTTTGTTCATATCTAGATTTACTTCGAGATTTGGGGCTGACATCAGTGTCGGATTGGCCCGCTTGGGAATTCGTGAATACCCGGTGGAGGGAGGCCCTCAGCATTGGAGGCTTCATGTACTGTAAAAAAACGCGCACAAACGGTCACAATATTCACAAACAACGCATAGCTATCCGGGGTTACACAGTAAGAAAAATAAGTTCTGAAAATTTTGAGAAAAAAGGGGGCACCACTTTCTCTTTGCCAGGGAAGCCCACCCCCTCCCAATCCCACTGTGGCCGAGACACGGAAGTGTTTACAATTAAACTCGGCAACCCTTTATCGCTTAGCAGCCTAAGGGCACGTTTACACAACCACTCGCTTTTGCATTCTCGCAGCTAGAAGCTAGAAATCACCTCAAATTCCAACATGGCGGCGGTTTTATGTCTGCCGCCTCGCAACGAAAACAGCAAATAACGTGAGTTCAGAAGCGTTTGGGAAAATTGTTTCGTCATGAAGAATTCTTTATATTATTGGCACGGATTATAAGACTTCCAAGTATTTACTCACACGATGTCGGATTTAGCTAATCCATTTAGCGTTGTTACCATGGCAATGTCACCTTTGCCTTCGCGATTGAGTTCTAGCTGCGAGAATGCAAAGGCGAGTCGTTGCTTAAACGCGCTCTAATCTCTGCGTGCGTTCTCAACCTACTGCAACGCACCCTCAAAATCAAAACTTACCTAACAGGCCAGGGTATTTTTCCTTTTCCCACGAAAAAACGATCGCCTCTTGCAATATGCGGGGGTGTTGTATAGCCGACAATCTGTCAGACTATCCCACGCTGTCCTCAGTTAGCGATCGTGATAACGGACAACCTCGTTACTACAAACAATGCTTTCACGTATGTTGATGTCCTAGTTACACGACCCTGAAATAGATTCTGAGAAGTTTAATATCATTTGTATTACTCGAACAACCTTCGGTGGGTAAAACGTTTTGCGTCATCCGTTTCGAGAGCAGAACAACAACTTGGCGCTGAAAGGAAACGCATAACAACAGCAGATTAATTTTATGACTTCGTGTTCTATGTGACAGCAAATTAATGTGAAACTTCAGTTCATTGTATCTGTCAACAGAATGTTTGTACGACATAAAGCTTTCGAACATCATGTATAAAACGAACATGTAGCCTAGTCTATACCTTGTATACACTTATGTGATAACATGTGACATTACTTTTATTTCGTATTGTATACCCAAATCTGTTCATACATTGTATACCCGAAAACAATTCGATTGCAGACGAAAGTACTCTTTTTTGCATTTCTATTTGTTAGGACATCCTGGGTGCGTATTGATGCGGATTCTGAAAAAGAAGAGAAACGAAACAGGAACGAGAAGATATAAAAAAAAAAACCACCCATACCTGCAGTCACTGCATTCCCCGGATGCTACGACGGGTGTTTCTTTATATCTGAAAAAGAAGTTGTATTCTGCATTGCGTATACACGGGAACGTCAGCCATGCGTAGCATTTCTAGAATGTGGAAAAAGGATTTGTAACAGACGAGCGCAGCTCATCTCTATGGAGTTCTTGAAGCAAGTCATCAAGTGGAAACTGTCACATTTCGTTGCATTGAAACGTGCTTCACGATACAGTCGAAACCGCCCCTAAAACCCGCAACTTAAAGGGTAATTACATCCATTTTGACATGCATGTTTGACTTTTGGATTCACTTACAGAATAACTAAACACAAGAATTGCGGTAAGAATACGTTACTTACGTTCGATATAACAATTTAATTACTGCATCACCAAAAGACGACACGGAGATCGCCATTGTTTTGCTGGAACGCTCAGAAATTAATGCCGACAGATGTCACTTCGATTTCGACACGCAGCCGATTGAGATAGCTGTATTGACTATGAGAAGCTCAAGCGTATGACGGCCTTAGCTGGCCTCAGTGTAGTGGCCAGCTAAGGCCGTCAGACGCTTGAGCTCCTCACAGTCAATACAGCTAGCTCAATCGGCTGCGAGTCGAAATCGAAAAGATCCGTCTGTCGGCATTAATTTCTGCGCGTGGCAGCAAAACAATGGTGACCTCCGTGTCGTGTTTTGGTGATGCACTAATTAAATTGTTATATCGGAAGTAAGTAACGTATTCTTACCGCAGTTCTTGTGTTTAGTTATTCTGTAAGTGAATCCAAAAGTCAAACATGCATGTCAAAATGGATATAATTGCCCTTTAAGGACAACTGACGACGCCGTATATACACAGTTACTTGTCTTCTTAGTATCCCAGTAACCCACGTGTTTACAGTCCACCATCACTGCAGTGGGATGACCGAACAAATGCCAACGTGATCTGGGTTTCCGCAAAAAAACTGGCTTGTTACGTGTTACACGTGTTACACACGTGAGAAGATCTGAGCTAAGGCTCAGGTACACGCAGTAAACGTCTCAAAGTACAAATGACTCTTAGTAGTTAATGCGTAACAGTTATTTACCCGTAGAATGCCCTCGTTGCTATGGACAACATTAGCTAGTTCGGCAAAATAATAAACTCAAAAAAATAAAAAATAAATAAATATACTCTGATTATTTATCACTCGAGTTGATGAAGAACACAATCCAACCACAGTTCATGGTGTTACTACCAACCACATACAAAAACATCAAATCTCTTCGATTGCCTGAATTCGTAATACGTATTAGGATTCCAAATCCTTTTCAGCAGCTTAAGAGAGACAAGTATTTACAAGTAACTTACAGCTTGGTGGATTTCAGCAGACGCGTATGGTTTTCCCCCTTTAACTACACGAAATTACGTCTAACGCAAAATATTGGTGACGTAACTCAAAAACAAGGTGATTCAAAATCATGCGTACGTCGAAACGAAAAAAGTTCGCCCGCTGGTGTCAAACCGTTGGTGAGTATGCATCCTTGCACTAACGAGCCACAATTTTTATAAGTTCAATTTTGGACCTTAGGAAAAAAGTCTAAAATAAAGTTTAGAGTTAGAATTGTACCCCCCTCTTACAATTTTGAGCTAATTTTTCATCCAGTAAGTTAGCTTATAAAATTAGTGAGATGGAGAGACCCCTTGCAGTCATTTGAGGATTTGAGCATTTATTATGGAGCCGTGACCCACCTGGGTATCTGCCCCCAAATAATTAATTCAGTAATTACAAAATGAAACCAAATGCAAGAATAGTATTATAAACACCGATAACCATGATACCTTATCCAAAATCAAAGACTAAGACCTCTGTCTTTCCGTACTCAATAAATGTTCACAATTGACCAAAGTACAGCACTTTGCAACAGTTTAGTTCAAAACGTAGAATGATCTGCTACGTAGAATCATCTGCTTTCGTGCTCAGCAGTTAGCTCACTGAATGCTGAAAGCTGACCTTTAAAGTTACACTAGCTGAATCCGGAGGTGTTTGATGCACCGTTTGCAACATTGGGACGTGTTTGGAACAACAAAGTTCAAACCTTCAGCTCGGTGGCTTTGTCATTTTTTTTTCTGAATGAGGAAGAAAGTAAGAAGCATTTTCAATATTTAAGCGAGCTCCACAACAACAGAACCTTTGGCAAGCGGTTATGCCACATTCAATTTGTCAGTTTATTGCCAACAATCATTCCGTTTACAATTATCGAACACCCTCATTATTAGAAGGGATTGTTGTAAATAGTCAACAGCCAGTCCGCAATGTTTGTGCAGGTTCCGTTTTACGACACTTGCTGCACTGCAACTCGTTTTTATTAATGTAGAAGATTCCTTCGTGCATTATAACTGACATGCGCAGTTTCAGTTCGCGCATATTGCTGACCGGTTTCTGAGATTTAGCGCAGTTGTACTACAATGTCAATTCAGCTCACTTCTTCACGTGACCACGTATCGATCGCCCTTACGTAGCACCACTGAAACCCAGACCTCAAGACGTAGCTCCCAAGCGTAAAAAAAAATCCATCTAAACTCGTTAAATTCAACTTAACCTAACCTAACCATAACAATAAAAGCAGCAATAAAGTCAATTTACAAATAATCACCGTTAGTGAAGGGCTGAGTAGCGAAATCTGGTTTTCAGTGGTGCTAAAGTTCACCTGTGACTCAGCATTGCATCAAAAACAAACGGTTATGAAGAAAACCAGTTATGAAGAAAAGTTTTCAACCTTGGTTTAGTCCATCGTTCCATCGATTTCAGGTAAATACGTGATTTATTCCACTTCAGACTTCGTCCCTGAAATTTTGGCAGAATCTGACTTCGTCCCCGAATCCGGCAGAATCCGGTTTTATTATCTGACCTGCATCTGGCTTTATTTAGTTTTCCAACCGAGTCGGCTTCTTGTCTTGTGAATATAAATCCATAATCAAATTTTTCAAAAGTACTTGTCTTCAAACAGAAAGTGGATTTAACATTTTTTTTCTACGAAACAGTAAGCGGTCGTTGCCATTAACAGAAAGATCAGTTGCTGTCCCATCTTCAAATTGCGCCCTCTTCTGTCTAAATTTGACTTGGAAATGTGCAGTGCTGAAAATATTTGCTCACCGAAAACGGCGTTTAACAAGACTCCGCGTTTGTCAGAGCTAAGGGGAGAAAATTGGAACATCGAATTAGCTCGACGCTAAACATGGGTGGAACCGAAATCCGTTGCTTACTGGATTGAAAAATGAAGATATTTGGAAAAGCCGTTCCTGCAATGATTTCGACAGAAGGCAAACGTGAGGAACGGCTCCTCGTTGCAATTTTTCTTTTATGGAGGGAGGGAGAGGGTCTGGCCGTTATACCATACCGTATCTCACACCATACCACTCTATCTCCACCTACCTTGGATGGGTCCATCGTTGGAGGGTCGCTGATCGTTGCGAAGTGGGACAAAAGGGTATATGTAAAGTCACAGCCACCTACAGTAAAGGCCGGACCAGATCTAGACAAATTAGGTGCGTAAAATCAACCATTGACATAGAAGGAAGCGCAAGTTTGCTAGGTGCTGTCATCTCTACACCAAGTGGCGAAATTTCAAACTAACCGACCAGGGTAACAAATTCTGTCAACAGGTGACGCTACTTGGCAAACTTGTCGCGTCGGTATTTGTCGCGCCTTTTAGCGGCGTATTGTGGAAGGCTAAGCTGATCCGGCCTTTACTGTAGGTGGCTGTGGTAAAGTAATCTCACCTTCTGGCATCAGGGTGCATTTGTGCAACGACTCGCCTTTGGTTTCTCGCAGCTAGAATATAATCGCCACGGCAAAGGTGTCACTGCCATGGTAACAACGCTACCTGGATTAGCTAAATCCGACATTTTTAAGAGTAAATGCTTGCTGTGGACAATCAGTGGCAATAAGCTAAAGAATTCCTCCTGACAAAACAATTTTTACAGTCGCTTCTGTACTCGCATATTGACTGTTTTCGTTGTGAGCTGGCAGAGCTAAAACTGCCGCCATGTTGGAATTTCAGATGATTTCTAGCATCTAGCTGCGAGAATGCAGAGGTGAGTCGTTGCGTAAAGGCGCATTCATGGCTTTGGCTGGGGAGCGAAACAAACCACCAAAGTAGTTCCAATGCTTTTACACATACGCAGTTCAATCATCCATTTAACTAACTGAACCATTAATCCTATCAAAAATCCTTTTACTGCTGTATTCAAATGTTTTTACCATTTTTACTTTTGCGCACAATAGATGAGCTAACGATTGGTGGATTCTACTTGGGTAAATGACAACGCTGGAAAATGTTTAAAAACATTAACAGCTGTGCAAACAGCTGTGCTTAGCATCGCTGTACGGGTAACGCAGGGTTCCTGCGAGTCCTTGAAAATCTGGAAATGTCCTGGAATGTAATAATGAAATTCCATGCCAGGAAAAGTGCTTGAAAATCTTTAAAAATGACCTATGTATCATCAGTGGGGTGATGAACCGATAGTACACGACGTGAGAGAAGAACACTAAAAAAATTTAGCCAAGAAAGTAGTCAAGTGTGTCGACTTAACATTATTCTTCGTTTGTTTGGGCCGGAAGCGTTTTGAAATTTAGGCGGCTCTGGCTTTAGTTGCATTTACGTGTATAATGGTGGGATACAGGAGTAAGATTTCACGTGGACTAAACAGTACAGCAACACTGCATTATCTGAAACCTTACAGGAAAGTTTGTTTGTGTTTCTTTGCTGTTTGACTTCGGATGAGTTAAATTTTACCTTAAGCATCAAACGAGTTCGTTTTTGTTTTGTACTTCGTGCTACTGTGGAGTACCATGCAGTTTAGATTAGCTTGTTTTAATGTTTTGTATCTTTATCAATTACAAACCAATGGAACAATCCCTTTAATCTTCAGTCTAGTCTTGCAGCTAGCATTTGCTGATTGGCATTGCTGAATAATAACAATGTTTAAAACAATGTAAAATAACCGATCCGATCGTTTAGAGCTCCCAATCCCTGAACCACTTGACCAACTAGAAAAGGCCTATACTTGTAAAATGAGCTAAGAAGTTAGCTTTATAGGATAAATGGTTTGATCTGTAGACAGCGTAGTAGAATCGTGTCGTACCAACAACGATAACAAGAAGCCAAAAATGAAAATCACGATTCCAGCTCAAGTACAGATCTCCGATGTGACGCATTGGAAATTAATATAAGTTCGGATACATGTTCACCAAGCAGTGGCGTAACAAAGTGTCTTTGGGCCCATAGGCAAAGTTTATTGTCGGGTCCTCTCCCATTGAATCCCCCTACCCCCCCCCCCCCAAAAAAAAAAAATTGTTGACCTTTTCGACTGTCTTGGTCCAAATGATACACATACTGTACATTGTTTAGTTTACGTTACCCGAACAACCAACAACTTTTCAGCCAAAAAAATTAATTAATAATGTTTGAAAAAATTTATTAAAAAAAAACATGTCTGTGTGGTATTTTTTAGCCTACTTAACTATCGAATTATTATAAACTTTGCTTAGTAGCTACATTATTACACTTGTTAAATGGGAATTTGGACTTGATTTAACATATTGCACTTTGAACATGAAATTTACATAACGTAGTTAGTTCAGTACTTAAGGCGATACTTTCGGCACGCTTTTCTCAATTCAAAAATCAGTGATGTTGACCATTTCCGTATTTCGACGCCTGGCGGGCCCCCTAGTTGCAGGGGCCCGTAAGCAATGCTTACCTAGCCTACCTGTACGTTACGCCACTGTCACCAAGATCCACAAAGAAGACAGCAGAGAAATTAGCATCGAAATTTCATCGTTAACTTGGGTCGGAGGTTGAGGTAATGCAACTGGCGGAACTAAAGGCTTTTTCGTAGCAACAACAACAACAACAAAATTAACCACGATACACATATTTTAAAATAAACTTTACAGTTTATTAACAGTTTTCGTAACAGGTTGAGCACTTGGGAATTTGAGTTCAACAACTCCAAAATAAACTATAAATATTTAACAACTTCAAGAAGAAATTAACAACGTTATGTACAGGTTATCTGAAAGTAAAATTCAAGACTCCCACGTTTATACAATAGTTGACAGTTAGCCTACGAAATGACGGAGATTAGTTTATGAAAATATGATGATAAATTCTTCTTGATCGACCTAGGAAAAGACACATAAAGTAAAGCATTCAATCCGTTCCCTAATTTTTTTTTGGCCTATTTGATAGGAAACGATTTAGGGACGGACTTATTTTCGTATTTACATTGGTCTTTCAAGAATGAAGTTGGCAGTGATCAATGGTGGATTTATAGCGGTCTGCTCTGGATTTCAGCAACTCCCCTTATGGGTGATTACATGATTTGATTACCCGTCGCGCGAACCAGCAATGGCGTCTAAAATAAAGTTAGTAAACAACATTAGAAAAATACGGTTTTCGATAAATTGTTAATTTTGCACTGTAACGATACTGTCATAAAGAAATGATTTAAGATTCATCATTTGGACAACACGACGAACCTTTTAACAGCAGCGCTGTTACGTTCCGATTATGTTGTTTATTGTATCTTACTAAAAATTTCATTTAAAAAGTATTTATGATTTTGGGAAAAAATTGAACTTTTTTCCGTCACGTGGTTTTTACAGATTGTTATTCTTCTTTGGGTTTTGTGAGACGACGATGAAGTGGTTGAACGACAGTGAGAAATACGAAAAGGGCCACCATGGAACCGGAAATGGAAGATACCCAATAAACGATAAAGAATTCCAATGCATTGTGCCCTTTGCAGCCATACTTGAGAGATGTAGCTAGGACTGGATTGAAGTATCCACCACTAGTAGTGAGAGCTGAAATTAAATCAAAAACAAAAGTTATTAGTGATAAATACCTTCACTAAGTTTACATACAACATAATGTAGAATATGCTCATGTGGTGGTGCACGGTTCAGTACTTGGCCCTTTGTTTTCAAATTCTGAACATTTTTTGTACTGCGGCGAACGCCAACTAGTTAAATATGTTAATGATACCAAGAATTTATAGGGTTTGGGAGGAGAATTTGTAACTCTAAAAAGTCCCAATTGAAACACGTTAGATTCGTCCCTATTAGTTCAGTCCGAGTTTTCAGAGGGCGCCACGTGATCTATCTGGTAATTTTTGCTCATTTTTCAGCCCAAATCTAAAGTAAACTAAATTAGAACTAAGATAGGCTAAATAATAATTAAATACAAGCTAGGTTCGTTTAGTTTAGTTTAATTTTAGGCCAAAAACTGAGTAGAAATTCCCACATAAAACACATGGCGCCCTCTATAAACTAAGACTGAACTAATACGAATGTATCTAAGGCGTTTCAGTATGGGTCTCAGTCACAAATTTTTCTCCCCAACCCTATAAATTCTTGATGATGCTAAAATAGGGCTCCATTTATACTGAGCTAAATAAAGTTATAGTTAGGAGTGTCCAGGAACTCACCCGAAACGACGAGACCCGTAGACAGAGCCGCCGTGTAAAATATTGACTGCAACATAGGAACTACTTCCGCAGTCCTAGCATTGAATCGATCGATGAATGTGAGTAAGAATTCGATACCGGCTCCAAGTAATACAGATACCTGCAAATAGGGAAAAAAAATCGTACACAACATAGGATTACGAAACCATAATGTTCACACGACATTCATCGAGATATAAGAAATGGTGGGAAATCGAGGCACTTATGAACTTATTTTCCACTCAGGAGATGACAGTGCGATGGAGTGGGTCCACCCCATGATTTTTTTCGGACCATCGGTGGCGTGAGACTGGGTAGAGGGCTATCCCATGCCCTGTTTGGTGTCGATATGGAGTCTTTGAGCCAACCACTTGTAAACAGTGGTGTTGATTGCTATGTTTGGTGGCACGTGCATCAACAGCATTTGTTTTGCTGATGATTTGGAAATACTCTTTCCTTCCGCAAAATCCCTTCAAGCACAGCTGGCAATATGTGGAAACGTTGCTCACCAGTTGGGCATTTTGTTCAACCCAGCAAAGCTTTTTGGTCTAACGACAGTACATCGTCTTTAGACCAAAAAGCTAGGAAAAGAAAGTTTTTATCCCCCAAAGGTGTTTTTAAGTTGTAAACTAGTGAAACGTGTGTGTAGCAGCCATTACCATTGACCATGGCCAGTAAACTATCCGGCCCGACCTATAAGAATATTAGAAGGCCGACAAAATGGCCGCCACGAGTAGTCCATTTCATTTCTTTGAGGTCTGCTCGGGAATTGGTAAAACAAATCGCATCGGTGAATTTTTGTACGGCAAGTCCCGCTATTTACTGCCAAATAGCGGCAACTGACAAAAAACTTAGTAATTCACTAACGTAATTCCAGGTCATCCGGAAAATAGCTTACATGTACAAAAATTAATTTTCCGGTTTTTTGCCACAAAGCTATTAAATTCTGGACTGCACATAGCTATTCAGTAAATGTGTTAGGAAGGCAGCATTTTTGTACGGAAGGTGTTACCCTCGATGGACAAAAAGCGCAACAAGATTCAATCAATTGAATCAGCTGCACTTTCAGAGGCCATATTGTCCAACCCAGTCTCGTATGCTATTTGTCATCCAAGATCCTGGAGCCAGTACTGTAGTAGCGCCCTGCTTGGGCACGTTATCTCACCTGACTTAAAAGACGATGGCGACATACGCAGGCAATGCCGTGTGTTGTGTGTGGCTGGCAAAGGTGTAAAGGATAAGTTTAGGTCGCGCGATAGGGTTCTTTAAACCCTTCTTTTCAAGGCACACCGCACAAACATGTATACATGTGCCTCACGGATGGCGTATACCAAGACCTCCATGAACAAACATCAACGCTGCTGACAGCTTGATGGTCGACCACCTTGGTAGAGTGCAAATCAATGGTCGAGAATAACGTCCTGTCCTTTGAAGCTACCACTAGAAACGCTGTATGTGGAACTCTGGTTTGGGCTTCTGCATCTCCTAACCTTCTGGTGCAGACAGTGACTAGACTTCCACTGTGCAAGGAGTATACCAGTGGTATGAGTACTCCATGGAGATCGCTTGCATTTTTTTTAATGATCATTGTATTCTTTGTATCTTCAACTCTGCAATAATTGCACTCAAGCAATTATTTGGAAAACTGTGCTGTTCTCCAAAAAAAAATGTAGGCCGAATTTTTTGTAGCAAATAAATAAATAATTAAAATATGAAGTTCATGGGCTACATACGGAAATGTCTGAACTATAGGAAACGCACTTTGTAAACTTATATTTTTCTGCCCTGATCTGTATAATAGTTTAGATATTTTTTGGTACGAATAAGTTGGAAGCTCTTTAATTACAAACTGTAAGACCGACAATTCGTACGTAGAGTGTATAAATACAAGGCTATCGTACATAGAGTGTACAAGGCTATCGGGACAACCGTAGAAGAATCTAGAAATCCTGATAGCAATTCTGTGCCTGAGGACGAATCAAGTGTTTTAAAATGTCGACAATGTGATTGACTCCAATACGGTAGCGTAAAGTTTAAAACACGTTTGGTTTTTCACGTCAGGGAAAACTTTCAATTCATCAGTATTCAATTTTTTTTTCTTTAAATACCGATCTTTCAACATGGCTACAATAAAGACCATTTTTTGACAAATCGACTGCCTTTCCCGTCCTTCAGTTCTCTATGGCTTTCGTAAGCTTGATTTTCCCATTGATTGAATGAATTAGCATTAGCTGTTAGAAGATGCTATTAATTTCAGCAGCTGATGTAACAACCACAGGTGGAGAGCACTGAGAAGACACAGGAACTTATACCACAGCTGTGACGTCACACTAACTCAATGCCACGCTAAATTTCCGTAGGTTAAATCCCGTTAACCAACATCGGAAGTGTGCGTCATCGCAAAAAGTGTGGGTTAGCAAGTTACCCCACACTTTTGCCGATAACCCACACTTTTGTCGATAACCCACACTTTTGACACTTCCGGATCACGCGACCGGGAATGCACACACTAACAACCAAATACAGCGTGCAAAAAAAAAAACGTAACGCAATAAAAACGTACGAAACGAAAGGAACGAAATCCACCCTGCAAACTCTGTCATGTCTGGCCCAAAGCTAAGCTTATTCACTCAGCGTTAACTCCCCCACCACCTCCCTCCACAAACTAAAGTGGAATGACCTTCATTCATACCAATACCCTATTACCGTATTTTTTAAACAAAATTCTCAAACTACAAACGTATAAAATGAATTGCATTCTTTTCGAGATTGTCCCAGCAATGTCACGTTATCCCTGCTGTGTCACATATCGAATTCACTCCAAACATGATAAACGCTTCGATAAACACGAACGAGCTTCCAGCAAAAACCGATGCTTAAACTGCCCCCTCCCTCCCTCCACAAAGAACTCGTCCGTCTATCACACACTTCCCCCTCCACAAACTAAAATGGTACGACCTTCATTCGTATCGAGATACTGATTAATCACAGTTTTCTTGAAGCAATTTTCACAAAACACAAACACATTTTAAATAAATACGAGTTAGCTGGATGTTCCAACCGTGATATAAATCAGTTATAGGTTATAATCGATTGGTTATCGATTTTTTACGCACGGCTGCGATGATTTGGTCGGCTCGACATGCAAATCCGTCTCGGGGCTATGCCCCGCGACGTATTTGCATATCTCGTCGGCCAAATCATCGCAGCCATGCGTTAAAAATCGACAACCATAGTTTGTAACCAATACCTATTACTAATATCTTACAAATCCATTCGTTCCACCAGTCAATTCCTTGCACCTAGTAGGATTGAAAACACTAACTTAGAACCCAAAAAGAATCATACGTTGCATCTTGTTCTGTTTTAACATTTCAACTAAATCATGAAAACTTGGCCTAATGTGCGTAATCTTTGAAATCACGTAAATAACAACAAAATCTGTTTCTGAGGATTCAATTTTTTTTAAAAATGAGACATCATTAGAACCAGGAGTAGGTAAATAAAGGCTGTTGATGATGACGCTTGGGATTCTCCCTTTAGGACCTGGGTGCTGACATGAGCCGCGTACCCCAAACAAACTAATTCCTTCTCATATTCCACCTCCGACTGAAAATATACCTACTCCACTGGATTTTACTCTTCCACTCCAGTAACCATCTAATAGCTCCTCTTCCTCCAGATCCCTCCCGCCACCCCTCCTCTCAACTCTACCAGTTGTTCCCAACAACCTACACGCTCTAACGTTTCCGCACCCCCTCCCCCACAAGCACCACAGATCACATCCTCCTCTTCCCCACTGAGGTACTCATAAGGGAAATGAAAGGGGGGGGGGGGGGGGGGGGTAGGATCAGACTCAAGAGTAACCACGGATTCCAAGAATACTTACTACGAGAAAACAGAACATTATTTACAATCTTAATGGAGTTTCATATTGTTCACTTTCCACACCGTTCATTTTGTAGCACGTTTATTGTGTTCCCTCTGTCTAACCACTGCCCCCGTCTTTATGTACATATTTGTTGATTTCGTGATCCAACGCCATTGAGCCTAGTTTCGGGTTTGATTTTGGTTTCGACTAATGAACCATTATAAAATAACACTACCAAGTTCGCTAAAATCCACAACTCGGACTCGGACTAATGAACCAAAAAAAAAATGTTGTGACATGGGTGTTCAGCAGTAGCGTGTACAGACTAGAGTAGGCCCCTGACATGAGCCGCAGTACTACATGCGGGCCCTTGCGCGGGGGGGGGCATTGACTATCGTGCAGCCCACAGCGCGGGGAATGCCCCCAGCAGTTGATTTTTTTTTGAAAATCCACATTAAAATTAGGCAAAATGCTTAACTTTGGACCTAATATATTTAGTAATGGTTTGAAGTTCACTCACTGGTGGGCAACCTTGTATTGTATTGTATCACTGGAGTAGTGAGCACAAGTGCAAGCAGAAGTGTTTTGGGGAAGGAAGGCAGAAGGGTCTGTGAACATTTTTTGGCTATTTTGAATGTATTACGAGTCACATATTTTCAGAGTGGTCGAAAAAATGATCAACCTGGGTGTCGGACTGTAGTTGCGGGGGGTGGGTTAAAAATCGATAACCGCTCGATTCTCACTTATAAGTGTTTTATACCACAGTTGGGACATCAAGCTAACTCGTATAAATTAAAACGTGTTTGTGTTTTGTGAAAATTGCTTCAATAAAACGGTGATCAATCAGTATCTCGATATGAATGAAGGTAATTCCATTTTAGTTTGTGGAGGGTGGAGTGGTTGGTACACGGACGAGTCCTTTGCGTCAACTTTGTGGAGGGGAGTGGGTGGGAAGGAGACGATCGCGTCGTTTCGCCATTTTTCATACTAACAAGTTCGCTAGAGTTTTCTAATCTTTTCGGAATGAAAAAACGTCGATAAGAAGACGCAGGAATAGAAAGACATTGTGCTGGGACATTCTGGGAAGGTAAGTAATTCATTTTGTGCGTTTGTAGTTTGAGATTGTTAAAAAAGTATGGTAATAAGGTATCGGTATGAATGAAGGTCGTTGTATTTTAGTTTGTGGAGGGAGGAGGGAGGAGGAATTACGCGAAGTGAATAAGCTTAGCTATGGACCAGACATGTGAGAGTTTCATTCCATTAAAGTAATTCCAGTATTTGGTTGTTGGTGTGTGCGTTCCTGGTCATGTGATCCGGAAGTGTCAAAAGTGTGGGTTAGCGGCAAAAGTGTGGGTTATCGGCAAAAGTGTGGGGTAACTTGATAACCTACACTTTTTGCGATGATGTACACTTCTGCTCACGGTTAACGGGATTTAACCTACGGAAATTTAGCATGGCGTTGAGTTAGCGTGACGTCACAGCCGTAGTATAATAGTTAATTATTAAATAGTTACCTCCTTCAGTACAACGACTCTATGATAGAGGTCTTTTTTTTTTAAATCCAATAAGTCGGTAACGCCATTAGAGCTTACATCGTCTTGACTCAGAGCCAAAGACCCCCGACTACTTGGCTGTGCTTGACTTGCTTCTTTCAGGTGGTAAGGAAACCTTCCTGAAACTGACTTTTTTCCTTGGACTTGGCTGTTTGCGTTTGTTCGTAGGAGTACGTCCTTGCCACCAAAGGAGTTAATTAAACAAAAGCTAAGAATAAAATCGACAAGGTATCACCGTATCACAGACTGAATGTGGACGATTTCCCTCAAAGGAAAATAATTTTTTGTTCAAGTTTTCTTCTTTTGTTTCGAAAACTGGTGTCTAAAATTCAAAAATGGCACAATTTTAAGCCTCTAGAAGCCCCCCTGCTCCATTAATCTTGCTGGATCCCAGGCCCGGGCCTTGTTGTAACTCAGGCTCTGGGTATCATAAACGATAAACAGGCTATGACAAGTAAATACAGACGCAAAGATATCCTACCTCTATAATTTCCTACGCTTTTTAGATCCAAGAAATTTTCTATTAAAATTTCTTCTCTGTCCGAGATGAACTATTTGAATGGACATAAATCGGATCATTTCTCTCTTTTTGTCATTTAACCCGTACAGACTGCTTCTAAGTCGAAGTTGTAAAGATAAAGTTTTGATGTTAAAAGGGTTCTTACTTGATCTTTTCGTGCAAAAGTAAAACAAAATAGAGCTTAAGTGCTCATGAACAGTAATCAACGTTTAAAGGATAAATGGAAACACAAAACAGAACAGGAAATACCCATATACCCCAAAAATGCAAAAATACCCAAAAGCCTTTATGGATTTATATGCATTGGGTTAAAACGGCCGGATTCGAACCAACTCCAACTTCCTATCAATAGCCTATATACCACACTGACAACACAGACATCTCTTCATCTGAAATAAGCAGCAAAGTATTTAACAGTATGGCAGATATTTCGAGGTCACATACGAAGAACTAAACGTCTGATGATATTCAATGTAAGTCACTTCAACATCAACCACCAAGAGTTACTTACCTGAAGATCTGCAAGACATCGGTGCTCTTGATATTTGATTTCGTGATCATCGGATAGTTCCAACGACCATAATGTCATGATGATTCTGAAATTAAATTCGGAATTTTATTGTAAGCGCGCAATGCATCATATACTTACGGGTCGTTCGTAAATAAAGTTCCATTATATTCAACAGAAAATCTCCTAGACGCCACATTTTAAAAAGGATTTTTAGCTTGGGAAAGACTAAAGGTAAGGAAATAGACCTTTGCGGCCGTACTTGATGTGGAGCATCGAGAAAAATGGCGCTGGGGGGTATATCCCTTTAACGCCCGACTACAGTTGCCCGCCAGGTCCGTTTCCCCGAAAGGTAAATTGCCCGACGGTGAAGTTTGCCCGACATGCAAGTTGCCCAACAATAGCGTCTGCCTGACAGTTGTTTTTGCCCAATTTTTTCACTAACGTTTACACCATTGCACTGTAATATTCTGGGTAACACCATTGGTTCGTCTAATTCCTGTTACGAATGGCCGTCGTCAGACTTTTCTCACGTTGTTTATTTTGGCATTCCTCATGCAATTCGAGGTACGTACAATATCTTCTGCTTGTTAAGTAACTTGCAGCATTTAAATTTAGTCCCCCTGGGAAAGGGGGGAGGGGGACATTCGCCTCTGAGATAAAATATTTAATTAAAACTTTCATTCATGCATTGTGTTCCAGGCATTTTTTCAGGGACCCATCTCAAAGCTTGTGATGTGATGAGGTTATCTTTTCCCATCGTGTCGCTGGCCGTTTTTGCAGACACCAAACAGCAGGGTTACAAATTACACATAGTCCACAGATTCAAAATCATTCGGAACCATTTTTTTAAATACCTGTCGGGCAAACGCCATTGTTGGGAAATCACCTGTGGGCAAACGTCAGTACCAGAAAACTTTTCTGTTGGGCAACGCACCTGTCGGGCAACTGTAGTTGGACGAATATGCCGTCGGGCAATCGTACCAGACCTTTGTC
>JAHWFP010240261.1:0-43675 GCA_023313725.1 Lithobius niger
ATTCTCGTACCAAGAAAGTCTTCTGTGACGCAAACTCTTTGCTCACGTCTCACTATACTATGGAGGCACATATCAAAGTCACGAACGGAGTTCGAAAGTAGGCCAGATACAGGTAATCTTTTTTTTAATACTTTTCTTTGTGGCAGTCACCACACTTTTAAATTGTGCGAAACGCTGGTAAATAATCTCATGTTTTTGGGGATGGGGTGGGGGGGAAGATATCACAACCAGAATTGAACTGGCAAGGTCAAGGAGTCGGAAACCCGACTGGACAACTAACCTCGAGACCAACTAGTCGTATACTGTCATAATTACTCAAAGTTGTAGAATCCTTTTCAAATAAAGGATGGAAACATAACGCTTGTTTCGATAAGTTGTAGGGAGTGATACCAGTTTTAACCAATCCAATTTGATCCGGTACCTTACCCAGATAATTTGCTGATGCCTATCCAATGGCCAGTCTGTGTACCGGTTTGATTTACTTTCACTGTTTAGAGAAAAGTCATATGAGACTATTAGCTTAAGTTTAAAAACGTCTAATGTAAAACTGAATTTGTTACTTTGTTGTATTTGGTTGTTGTATTCTCAACTAATTTTGTTTACCTGATTAATTTAAACACTTTAGCCTATAACTCTACAGTTATAGGCAAGCCACGAAGATGCTGCTTGTGAATACAGCAATCTGCATGTCTTTATATGTCACAAGTTAAAGGGTTAACGATGCAAACACCATTAAAAACTGGGCTTGTGAGAAAGCAAGATGCGCTAATCTGAGTAAGAAAGAAAGTACAATTGCGTCGACTGGGATTCGAACCCAGGACTTCCCGCATACTAGTCCAGGCAGTGTAAACCACTGCGCTGCCCCGGCGGATTCTGGCTACAGGATCCAGCTGAGCTTATTAGCATGTCAGCCTTTCTTAGTGTTGACTTCAAGGTCATAAACAAAAATAAGGAGGGAAAGGAACTTGCCTCTCCTCCTTCACACTGGAAATAATGGAAGCTTGTAAATAAAAAATAAATCGCAAGCTAAAAGGTTAATGAAGCAAACAGCATTAAAGCTTTGTGAGAATATAGGATACACTAATCTGAGAAAAAATGATAAGACCTGCTTTTCTGCTCTTTCAGAACTGGTCTCTCTTTCGGCTGTTCCACCTTCTGCTCGTGGCACATTGTCCCTTGTCGCTATTGACCTGACTGCGCTTAGTGACCGCCTGTCTTTCTGCCGCCATCTTGGCCACCTGCACTAGTACCAGTTTTTAGCGTTCACCAATTTCTGTTCTGATTCTCAAATGCTGGTTTACTGAAATCCGTTGCTTTCGCAGTTCTGCCACCAAAGTAAATGTCATTTGTTGACGATCCTAAGTCTCTGGCTTCAGAGATATGTGGAGACTCTGCCCCTTTCGTGTGGGGATAGGGATTATCATTCCCAAAATGTTTCGCTACTTAACCAAATCTTTCTACCATCTGCATTCACCTTACCTACCTCTCGTAATTAATGACCTTAAACATGCTAACTATATGAATCGTGACAGGATGCTGCCTATGCGAATCGTGACAGGATTCTGGTGGCTCTGAATGCTCTTGCTCAGTTCTATTCTATTCAGATTGCTGTCCTGGACGTTAGTGGCGGTCTCAGAGTAGGAAAAGCTTTTGCCATACAAGGGTGACAGTCCTGCCTTTACTGAAAAGTTAATTAGTAAGTTCTTTGGACTTGTCTATGGTATTACCGATTCAGTTCAGTTTCCTACATAATGTGAAATAGAGATGCTCCTACTGAGTTTTGAGATGGAGAAGCTTGTGTTACGGATGGGTATCCCTGCAAACTCCGTGTAGGCCCGAGAGTCATTCGTGCATAGCACACAAATCCAGCTGAATGCATTCGTGGCATTCTTAAAGATAGCTAACAAATCCAGCTGAATGCATTAGTGGCATTCTTAAAGATGGCTATCTCCTTTTTAAAAGGTTTCAGTCTGTCATTCCCACTGCTTCAATTTCTATACCTGTGGGGTTGTAAATTTAATGTTCTATGCACTGGACACAGGTCCACAGTTAGGTTAGGTTGGGTGGGGGTTAAGTTGATGTTTTAAACATTATGATTTCCTTGGAACTAAATTGCATGGTTGTCCATAGAATTATTAAGTTGTGTTACTGTGTTTGAGTTCATGTTGTGGTACTGGAAAACTGTGTAAGACGTTTCTTTTTATCTGTATAGGTTTCATCGGTAAAGGTTTCACACGGCACATGAATCGGCTATGGAACTACGTGCTCAAGGGATTTTGTGGCACCATAGCAATTGTTTTGGTCTTTCCAACACTTTGCATCCTAGTCTCAACCACATCATTGGCAATCGGGGCTTTAGCCATTTTCTGGTAAGTTCAAACATTAAATAACCAGATACGTAGATTTTGTTTAAGATGTAAGCCACAAATATTTCTTTAAAGATACCTTCAATAGCTTAATCTACTTGTTTCTGGTTCAGGCTAGCAAAATAAAGTAACCCAATAGTGAGCAAGTTCTTCAATGTCGATTTACTATAATTGTTTTCTCATTGAACTCTCTCAGAGTTCAGATTTGGCGTTCTATAGGTTTTCTCAATACTTACGGTATTTATTTTTTAACATATTCCTCCCAGTGCCGAATTAAGCTTCGTGGAGTCCTGATGCTTCAGATTTATTGCCCCCCCCCCCCCTTTTCCCCCAGTCCCAAAACAAAATGAAGAAAATGATAATTTTTTTTTTAATTGAAATTTCAGTAAACGTTAAAAAAGTTTATTTAAAATAGTAACTTATTTTATTTTTCCCATGACCGCGAGGTACCTTATTTCGCCTGTGGCTACAGAACCCAAAGCACCCCCCTTAATCGGGCCCAGTTTCCTCCATCCCACCTTGACTTGTATGTCGTCCATATACTGACATTGCGAGTATTGCCATCGCAGCGCCAAGGACCTTCCCATGTTGCTGCGGAAAGCTCTGACGTTATGCAAACTTTACAAAAGGCTTGACGCTGAGTGAGTTAAGCGAAGCACTGTTGCATGGAATCTCATGCAATTCTAAATCTGTCTACATCAAGGACTCCTGCCACATTCTATAAATTTTCAGTCACTTTTGTTTCATGGTTTGATTAAAACACGAGTTGTTAGCAAATTTCTAATGCATTTATCAGGTACAGTGCTTTCTGAAGTATTTTGAAGTAACGAAACGTTTTCTCACTTGTCCTTCATAACTTTCTGAAGGAAAAGAGATATCGATTTGGAATTTAGATCATTTAGCAAATTTCTTATGCATGTATCAGGTACAGTGCTTTCAGAAGTGTTTTTGAAGTAATGAAACGTTTTCTCACACGTCCATCATTACTTTCTGAAGGAAAAGAGATATCAATTTGGAATTTAGACTGTTGTAACGCTGGCAAAAAAAACTTGAAAAAGTATGTTGAAATTCGCTAAACTGATTGATTGATGTTGGATTATCTAGGATGCTGTGTGACCTGCATGATGGCTCTAGTCTGTATATTCCTTAGTTTTCTTCTTAACCTGGGGACTGGATGTTAAGTGATGCGTTGCATCTGAAGATGTTGGACATTTTTGAACTTAGGCCTCTGGTTCTGTTGTTGCTCAGTTATGGATCATTTGGTGGAAGATCCCCAGCTGCACCATTTGTCTTATGCACGTGTTCGTCTATGTGGGGATCCATTGGCAGTATTAGAGGAGTCTCTTGTCTGAACCATTTGTGTTATTTTAATATGCTAGGAAGAATAAATACAGATGCAAACCTATTTACGTTGCCTTTTGGACTTTTATGTAAGACTGTCTGAGCGAGGGATCAAACCACGACCTTTGAAACCAAAGGCCGTGGTCCTACCGCTACGCCATACTGACACGGCCAAAAGGAAACTTCCATCGGCAGCATTTAACACGTGCATATATACACATAAACATACACGTAAGTTTGCTTCTGTATTTGTTTAACTCTTGTTGAGCCTTTGGCTTTCCGTCTTTAATCCATATTTCATGTTTAAGTGTTCCATTCGTTTCACTCGGAGTGTGGCACGGTAAATAAGCGTCCCTCCAGTGGCGAATGGATAGCGTATGTTTATATGTATATACACATGTATTAATGCTGTCTGTGGACGTTTCCTTTGGCCGCGTCGGTATGGCTCAGCGGTAGGACCTCTGCCTTTGGTTTCAATGGTCGTGGGTTTGATTCCCAGCTCAGGCAGCCTGACATATAAGTCCAAAAGGCAACGTAAATAGGTTTGCATCTGTATTTATTTAACTCTTATTGAGCCTTTGGCATTTCGTCTTTAATGCCGGAAGAGTTGTCACCATGAAATTGGTTTGTTAAAAATAATTTAGTTGGATCTGTCACCTAGTCTGTGAAACGAAGATTTTAGGAATTTTCGAAAATGCTACTGTGCTATTTCCTCAGAGAATGGCGACTACAACAATCACGGCGATAATGTTTTGTTGGACCCAGGAAGCTTTCTGGCAACGCGACTGTATGCCTCCTGGTGTAGGTTGACAGTATTATTTTGGTGGTATGCGATAATAGCCTTAATAGGCTGCTTCGATGGTGAGTTGAGTGCATTTCATTGTATTTGGTGGTAATAATTGTTGTATTTTTCAAATGTTGTAGATGGCCTTGGTCTTTATGGTGCACTGTGAGTCCGTTGTTGGTGCCATATTGGGCTATTGCATCTTGATACTGCTGAGCTATTTTGTAAAAGCTTGGTAGGATTCTCCGATGTAGGTGGCAGTGCATTGACTATTGTAGATGGTGTTTAGGTTTTATACTTTTCGTTTGATGGGGACAGTGTGCTGAGGTACACTTCGAAGCCTTTTTCTTGGAACTTGCTTCAGTTTTAAGGTGGAGATGTGTCAATGTATGGCAGTGCGCATCTTTGCTTGTTTTCGTTTTTTTTTTTTTTTTTGTATGGATGGATCTAATAGCTTGGTTGATAAAATTTGCAAACCATCGCAAACGGACAAAGAATGCTTTCCTTCACATCCCTGCACTTAACGCTTATCAAACGAAACCTTATCGATTCTAGATGCAAGAGGAATCACCACACGCACACACAAGAATCCAAGCCATACATCCTCCGTGATATGAAAACAGCGTAAGCAAAAGCAAAAACCGATGCCCCTCAGGTTTCGACGATCGAGCCATCCAATTCAATCCATCCGAATCACCAACAACCAAACACAAAACAAGCGAAGATGCCCTATTCCATACATTAATAGGTCCACCATCATATCAAATCCATCGCATACTCCAAGAAAATGACTTCAAAGTATGCTTAGGCAAACTGCGACCCATCAAATGCTTGTGCTTCCCAGACGGTCAACAAAATGAGTTTAAAGCCCTCAAACCATCTACAACGTCAAGTGCACAAAATGCAGTGCCAACTACATTAGCGAACGACTCGTGCAACAACAAGATGTAGCAGCCCATGTGACCCCAACAGTGAACTTTCATTACTCCACATAGACCAAGGCCATCAACTAGATTTTGAAATACAATTTTCATAGCTGCCCTCACAAAACGCCCCCGACAGGGATACTACAGTCAACCTACGCCTGGGGAGTGTACAGCCGCATTGCCGACATACTTCCTGGGTCTAACAAAAGAGCGTCACATTGATTGTAGTAGTCATTGCACCAGCAGCTTGGCAAAATCCTAAAAAAATCTTTCTTTTAATCAGACTGAGTGATAGATCCAACTAATGGTTTTCAGGATGAATCGTTCCCAGAAAAATAATTGTATTTTTAATTTAAATCTAAATTACTCGTATTTACGTTATATCATTGGAACTATGTTTTCAGGGTGCCTATTGGAACCTTTGCATTTCATCTTGCCTGTGTCCTTATCTACGATTTCGATAATCCAGGTAAAGATGCACCACTATACTAAATGTCAGTTAAGAATGTAGGCTTAAAATGTGTTGTCAGAGTTTGACATTTGTCATATTGACAGGCAGTATGATATTGTAAAAACAAATCCACCCAAAACCAAAAATGGTAGAAAAACCCGCCAAGTTTCCAAAAACGGTCGGCCTTTGAAGGTAGTGATATCATTAGACCAGGGAAAGGCCGCCAAGGTTAATCCTATTAGCCAAGTTAATCGCACATACTAATAGTTCGAAAGTTAAATGAAAACTAGAAGATTGCTACTAGCGGTAGCAATCTTCAAGTTTTCATTTAACGTCCACCAAAGTATTATTCAGTGCGATTAACTTGGCTAATAGGATTAACCTTGGCGGCCTTTCCCTGGTGGAATGATATCACTACCTTCAAAGGCCGACCGTTTTTGGAAACTTGGCGGGTTTTTCTACCATTTTTGGTTTTGGGTGGATATCACAACTTTCATAGGACTGTGAATGTACATAAGGTTACACCGTCTGTTTAGGATGGTTCAATCTCACTTTTGCACACACTGACTAACAATCGCTGATTTCGTTCGCTTCGCTCACTCAATCAGCATATCCCCTTCAGTTGTTTTGTTTATCCCTGCAACTTCCCCTTAATTTTTCAAGACTTCGTTCACATTTAGTCGTGCAGAAACCCCCGAAGGTCGCTGTTACTAAAACAGCAGAACGCGAAGCCTTTTTTTTGGGGGTTATTAACAAAAAAACCCATTATCTCGTGTATGCTCGTATTGTTGCGTAACCATCACCTAACGTGCATCCCTTTATTCTTGCGCAATCCACGGCAACTTTAATGTTTCTTTATTTTGTCCTTCGTTACAGTTCAGTTTTTAGTTCGTCCAGGCTTTTACAATAAATCTAAGGACCAGTCTTGATTGTTCAAGCCATTGTTGCTTAAAATCTTTGGTTGCAACTTGGAAAAGAAACGAACTTTAAATTCGCCGGTAGTAAATTTCAAAACCCTCCCACGCATTTGTCCTAACCCCCAAACCAACAAAAGGACCATCCTCAGATCACCATGCATCCGTGTGCAAAAATTCAGGTACGTAGGCTTTCGCAATTTTGCGCTAGCCATGAGCAAAAAGTCTATGGGATTTAACATGGGAAAAATCTTATTAGCTAGCTAGTAGCTAGCTAGACAGTAACATAAAAACAACGTTATTGACACATCTTTTTCTCTATGATTGGTGGACACTCATCCTTTAAATTTTAGTTTTTCTTAATCTCTGACCCTTCCCCTTACATTTTCCAAAATTTGAAACATTTCTGTCGCATTGGGATTTATCCTCAACATGCCAAAACATGCTTTCAGTTGCTTACAGTTAACAGACACATGTCTGCTAGTGAGCCGCCTTTTTATCATTAACAATCAATTTTTAACAATCGGATGTCTACAATGGGATGATCTACTGTTACTTGGCGGCAACATACTAGCGTGTGTATAGATATATTACTATGTGTGTATTAACTTTTGCTGCCCAAAGCTATCGCACTGCTCCGATGACAGATGTACGGTAACCAAAGTAAATATATGCTTATGTCTGATGGCTATATGTTAACTTAATAAGCATCACTAAATCCACTCTGGGTTCACGTTCATTCAAGCTTTCAGTTCTGTGTTTTTTTTTGTTAATTTTGGAACTAGTGTTCTTGCTTTATTTATTTGTTTGGTTCCTTCAGTTGTCTGGTTAAAACTTTTGGTTTAATCGGTATAGTTTACACAGCTGCTGCAAAATGCCAATTAACTATCCTGTTGAAGCAAGTGCCCGCCCTCTTTAAATGCTTCAAGGTCAGATATAAAGTTAATGCCCTCCCCCTAAAATCGTCTTTTTTTTCTACATGATTAACAAAAAGGTTTACAAAATAAAACTTTTTTTTCTAATGCGATTCACTTCTGGAAACTCCTGTGCGTTTGTGCTGTTATTTTGCAGAAGTCGTTTCCAGGACTTGCGAATCACTTGGCTGTATGCACGATAAGCCCTTTTGATGCCTTTTCAGCATGCAGTCGCCTCAAATCCTGTAGTTACGAAGGATTGTGTGGTTAGAAATTAATTTTAATGGCGAATTATGTCGGATTTTGGATGAGGGACAATCTAATAAATAAACTAAATTTGTGAATAAATTCGAATAAAGGCATTGGCATAAATCTCATATTAAAATGCCTATGTGCAGTTGCGGAAAATTAGGCAAAGCAGGGGGGGCGCTAAATTTAACATAACCCAGTTTTCTAACCTACCTCCTGTCCACTCCAGGGAAAACGTTAATTCCATCATGGAAAAGTCTGCAGTTACGCAATCATGTACGTACGGTATGTGATCTGGATTCAGTCTAGCACTAATGCAACGCCTTTATTTTCATTTATTAACAAATCTATTTTATTGATTTCTCCGTTGAAACTAATTTCTAAGGCTGTCTGATACCTACTTTTTTGATTCCAATATCGATACCAATTCCGATACCATGGGGACAACAACACTGAAGCTTGAGTCTGTTCAATGATTTAGCATTGACAACTAAAAAATTAGCAGTAGGGATTAAATTTGGATATGCCACCATAAATTCCTTGGAGTAAAACTTAGTGGCAAATTGTGGTATGCTAGTTTGAAATTTTGAAGCCATCTGCTCATGAAGTTCGCACAAGTTTGAAGTCAAATGTTTTGTACGAGGTATCTGTCAAAGGTATCGGCAGAAATATGAACTCTACGATCCGATACCATAGTATCTGTCCTAATACCAGTAACGGTATCAAACAGCTTCACTAATTTCCAACCGTACAATCGTGTGTAACTACAGGATTGAAGGCGGCGACTTGCTGAAATGTCAGCAAAAATGCTCAAATTGCATCCAGCTGAGAGTTATCGACAACTGATGCTTCCTTCCAATATGAAGCAGACTTCTGGAAAATGGCAGCAAAGGGAAGGGGGGGGGAGACAGTGTGCAGGATGGTGGGCCGTATTTTGGTTCGAAGTTAGTGTTTCTTGATTCACAAACTGCATTGCTTTATAGTTTATACATCAATTGCTTCATACATCCTTTGCAGATTCTCCTCGCAATCGTTGGCTGTTGTTGTTGGAGGCATTAGTGTGGCGTATTCTTATTCAGGGTTGCCTCCAACCAATTGCGGCGCTACTTATAGCAGGTATCGCCTGTCCTGCGGTCTGTCTTGCCATTCTTACAGGTAAGGAACTTGCAAGCGGTAGTCTGTGAAGTGTATTACACATGTTAAGACAAAACAAAAATGCTTTTTGGTACTTCGTGTGCATTAAGAGTCAAAGAAGTCCTTTGCTGACTTCATTATTATTTTTTTTATTCGTAGACAATGTAGGCCATGCGAAATATTGGAAACTGCTCTGCAAATTTTCGACAAACTCTAAAATAGATGGAAACACTTAGTTTGTCTGCTTGAGGTACAAACTTCTAGGATTGTGGAAAAACGAACAGTGTTGCCAAAATTTATGGTTCCAAAATTTGCAGAGACTTGTTTTGAGTTTCTCCATTTTGAAAAAGTGCTATTTGTGTTGAAGATGATTCTTTTGGTTCGAACTTTCAAAGTAAAACACCGCATGGAATTTTCTGACAAATACAATTTTCTGTAACTTCTTGTGGCATTGTTTTTGCCGTCATAGTAATATAGCGACAGCTGATGAGAGGATTCTCCGTCGCTCGACAATGACATCACAAAATGTGTTAAAAAGGTGAAATTTGTGGGGAAAAGTAGGGTCGGCCAGGTTATGGCGTTAGCTATCATATGTGATGTGCCACAAAACCTATACTTGTGTGCTTTATGACAGTCCAGTATATTTTTACCTAAATAGTTGCTGTGGCAAGGCGGTCGTGTCGCACGATTTGGGACACGCTCATGTTCCACGCTGTAATCAAGAAGCGCGGACGCATCCCGGCTAGTGACAGCTTCGTGGCCAGACGGATTGCTGGGCCCGGGCTCGAATCCAAGTATTATTATCAGGTAAGTTCGTGGTGTTATGTCATGTGTCTGAACTAATTTTCTGTTATTTTGAAAGATACACTGCCTCTTCCATAATTTTTTTCATGTAACTACAATCAGAGAATCACCTTAAGGATCATTTGTGACACCTATTATAGGTTGTAGATGTGCTGAGTAGCTACAGCTATTTTATATTGTAAGTTTTATTTTTAATTTTGTTTTGCCAGATTCGCTCGGAGCAAGCATTGGCTGCATTTGAGGCCAAGATGGAAATAGAAGAAGTAACTGCGTATCGAGATGAAATGGAACATCTTATTCAGGAGCCTCAAGATACATTTAGGTGCGTTATTGTTTATCACTGCCTGCTTTAGTTTGCGTGGGTACATAACTGGGTTACATTATTAGGGTACCTTATTATTGCAGTGTCACGTCTACCATTTTAAAATTGTGTGTATAATTTACTGGCATACGATGTAGTATTTGGCCTAATACATCAATTTGGTGTTTTGCAGTTTAAGTAGTCAGTTATGTATTTGGTGTTTGGTATGTTAAGTACTCGGCTGCATATTCGGTATTTGGCAATCGGGAAAATTTCTTATTAGGTGCATCCCTTTTAGTCAGTTTTCCATCTGGTTGTAACTAAATACTAAATTACTCATTCATTTGCAGTCATTTTGTGGCTCAGTGCTTTCTGCCGTTTTCTGGAGCCCTCGTCAAAGAAGGAGTCTTCAAGCAGCTGGAGAAAGAAGGCTTTGACTTGAGTTCTGCTCTCAAAGAGAAAGTAGACAAGTAAGTGAAGAAAACTTTGTTGATCTATACTTATAATGAACAAAAGTGGGCTGACCGTGGCACAGAAGTATTTTTGAATTTGTCCTATCCCCTAAAGCATCTCTAGTCTTTATGCTTCCAAATGTTACAAATCTGAGAAACTTTAACCAGGGCTGTAACTTGCTCATCTAGTGTGTTTGCACAAGTAGGTATCATGCCATCCCAACACTTTATTTGTGTGTCTATAAGATGCCCAAATTATATTGTTAGTGCTCTTTGTATCCACTGTAGAGTGGCTTCTTATGCATGGTTTTCAGTAGAGATTTAAGTTACTCAGCCAAATGACTACACTTGTACAGACTTGTATCGGAGCACTAATGCGGGTGAGACCAGGAAAGGCGTGCGAAATCGAGTGGCCTAGCACATGGTGAATGTGAGGAGTGGTGCTGAGGACAACGGCATCGCAGTCCGCTACACGACATGAGATTGACTGGGTAGGAACAACTATGCTAAAATCTTATTCCGCTTGTGACCCCCTCCTTTGGTGCTTGGAGTCCATCGCCATCCAGCTGCATGAGAGGAGTGGAGTGGATTTAATGAATATTCAGGGCCCGGCATACCCAAAGGTTGCTTACTTGGTGAACAAAAGCTTGAGTGATCTGCTTGGCATGCAGTGGAAGGCAGGGAGAGTGAGAGACTCGGTCGCCCTATAAGTACTGAGGCTGCAATGCCGGCGAGTTCGAATGCTCTAAAGTTCGCCTACTTTGTTACAATGTAATTGTCCGAACTTTTCTTTGTTAGGTCTGATGAAGACAGCCGATTGTTGCTGTTAAAAATTTGCAAGACTGTGGTGTTGTAGTCTTTGTTGTGAAAGTGTGCGAAAACGTTCTTTGTTCGACTAAGGAGAGCACGTAGCAGCAAGGATATTCAGAATTTTGCTCGGGGAATTGCATCCCTTAGCAACTGACTTTCCTTTTTATTGTTGTGGTCTGCGTTTGTGTTTTTCATTAACCAAACTTCTCAAATTACAATTTCGTTCAAATTTGACAAACACAATAAAATGCCTGGTTTGGTTATTTTCAACTGATATGGCCCAAGAACTAAGACGATTTATATGCATGGCCATAGTTATAGAACGTTTTGTAGAATCGTATTGGTTGCCGATGATGTTCCTGTTTGTGTATTTTTGCCATTCAAGTGAACTTACTCTGGTTTGCCCCTGCGCCATTTTTTGGGGTGTTCAACTCCATTTAGGCCAAAGTTCCTTACTGTAATGAAATACGATAGCTACTGGACATTTCTTTCCGGAAGACGGCTTAAAAAAATCAAGTATCATCCCCTCCCCCCCACTTGGGGGTTGGGGGGCATCACGTTACGGCATGGGTATAGCTAGACCCAGGACTAGAAGCGAGTAAATAAGGCTGGGCCAGATTTGCAGTATCAGAAGAAATCTGAATCACAAAATAAACTATTAGGCCTACTGGAATTACTTTGAAACTCACTAGAATCACCTGGAACTCGGAAATTATGCACGCAGCTCGCTTTCAAAATCACTTTCAAAGTCTTCATCAAGCAGTATTTTTATATCGGGGGCCGTGGAGGTTCTTTACAGACGAAAACGACACAGATGTAACCAGAGGACTCATTTTTTCTTGGTCGTGCCTGATGCAGACTTGTTAAAAACTTCGTGGAGGCAGAGCTTTAGTTGCGATTCCAAGCCTCATTTAAGTTATTAAAAGCTCCACACTAACAGGTTTTCCCAGTAGAGGTCCTGACTGTTGATCCTTTTCCTGTTTAAACTAAGATTGTACTATGCAAATGAATCGGTCACAGATTACATTCCGTTAAAGTTAGGGGTGTGTGAGTGGAATAATTTTAATTTGAGTCGAGCTGAGCCGAGTTTGCAACAGAAGAATGGAGTAATGAGCCGAGTTCGAGTATTTGATGAACACACTTATTTTGCAAGTGCCTTTTTTTATTTGTTAGTGTAATAATAACTAAAATGCTGCTTAACGGACTATGTGGGTCAACGTGTACAAATGGTTTTCCAGTTTTTAGGATATAATTTTAAAATGGTTTGAGCTAGTGGCTTTTAATATACACCACTGGAAAGCTTTCTTCGAGACGATGAAGTTGGCATATTTAAACGTCAAAATCGGTCTAAAATTGACGAAGTTATCGTATTTTGACCGGGTTCGAGTTTTCCGAGTATGGATGCAAGCAACAAGTTGAGTTCGAGTACACGATACATACTCAGCTCGAATTTTTCGAGTATCGCACATCCCTAGATAAAGTTATTTCGTACTTTAATCGTACAATACCTCAATGTCTCTTCAGCATTCGACACATAAGTAATTGTCATCATTAACAATATTCATTCATATCTTTAAACATAAAAAGAGGTACACACATTATAAGTTTTATGGTTGGAACAAAGGTGAATTGATCTCCAACATATGTCTGACTAGTGACTACATTTTGTTAAAAAACCAGTAATCCAGTAGTGTTGCTAAAAACATCCAGAACATTCATGCCACATCTTCCAAAACAATTAAACATTTAACAATTTCATCTTGGATGCAAGAATGATATTCCAGAATAGTGCCAATGGAAGGTAAATGCCCGGTGTGGTAAATGTAGGATAGGAGCAAACAATAGATTTCTGGTGACTAGATACTTAAGTGATACGTCAGCCAAAGTAGAAACCTGCTTCGGCATTTGTAGAGAATAGTACTGAATTTCTGTAAGCAAAAGTTATTCAGTTGTTTTGTTGTTGCTGCTTTTGTAGACGAAAGCGAGAGTTGCAAACTGGTCTTAACATCACTGTGCGCTCCAAAATCAAGTTGACTGCCAGGGAGCTTAAGGTAATTAATTTCTTTGCTGTTTAGCTTTTCATTACTTTCACATTGTCTGTAGGTTTTGTTAAGTAGTTTAACTTGTCATTGTATGAGCTGGGCGTATTTAAAGTTGCATGTACACAAACATAAATTCTATATCGTGGAAATACTTGAAGTAGGCCTACCTGGTAATACGAATTTAACTTGATCCTTTTAAAAACGTCAACATTCTTACTTTGAAAATTAGAATCCATTGTAAACGAAGCACTATATGCACAATTTCAAAAGTTTCCAAGATAAAAACCAACCTTAGCAAATTTTAGATGATCTATGATCTGGAGATGTAAAACACAGCCGATCATCTTCATCAGGCTCATTTTTCGAGTTCTTTACAACCTCACCTAATCAAGTGCTAGGGTCATTCGAATTTTGGCTGTTCAACCGCCAAAATTCAAATGACGCTAGGACTTGATTATGTGAGGTTGTAAAGAAGTCGAAAATGTGCCTGATGCAGATGATTGGCTGTGTTTTTAACATCTCCAGCATCATAGACCATCGAAAATTCGCTAAGATTGGACTTTTAATCTTGGAAACTTTCGAAATTATGCGTATAGTGCTTCGTTTACAACAAATGATCCCTTTCACTAGTCTCAAAAATGCTCACCTTTAACTTGTGTGTGCTTACTTTCGTTTAAAATAATATTGATTGTCCAAACAAGGCTCAGATTTAATGCTATGCCAGGTTTCCCACCTTTGTGGGGTTGATTCGCCACATTTTTTTTGTTTGAACAGTCACTTACAGCTTTACAATACTAATATTTCAATGTTTGTTGTCCATTAGAAATACACATTTCTTTACTACTAAGGCTTGGCCGATCAGCTGGCTAAGACCAGATCCCGATTACCAATCTTAAATCCTCACAGCCAATCCCAAGTCCCAATTAACAGAAAAACTCTTAGTGTATTACGATATTTCAAGAGAAGACTGATCCAGTTGATATTGGCTTGCAGTAACAGTTAGTCGGTTCGCTACAAACAAATCTTAAAAATCAGTCTAACACCGGATACTGCCAAACTTGAGCTTAACCCTCTGGGCCCTAAGGTTTTCTTTTCTTAACTCAAACGTATATAATGTAAAGCCGATATATCGGCTTCTAGGGCCCAGAGGGTTAAAAAGCAATTAAAAGAAAACAGTCTGTAATGATTCACGCATGTATTCATTTTACATTTCTTAATGCACGGTGGTGACGTCACGCCAACACATCCCAATGCTAAAAGTGTAGCCGTTATATACGGTTAATCTGCAAACCCACACACGTGACCGTGGGTTAATTTTGATAACCCACACTTTTTTTGATAATCTAACACTTTTTCCGCGCTCCACACAACCACTGCTCTACCATGTGACATACTTTGCAAAACTACCGTACACAACACAAATTCAACCAACATAAATAAGCACATTTGCAACCTGCGACATTTATCGTACTAACACGGAAAAAAAAACAACAACCTCGCGTTGGCTACTATCGTACGACCCCACCCATGGAAGAATGGCCCAATCCACCAACCTTTCGCTCCGACAGTACTAAAACTAGGCTACCGACACTTGTAAACACACCTAAATACACCTAAAAACATACGATACTCAAGCGAACAGCACATTTGTAACCTGGCGACATTTTCCGCACTAACACAAAAAAAAACCTCGCGTACGATGCTAGCCCCCTCCCCACCCCCATCCACTTGAATGGTCCAAGCCGAATCCGACAACCTTTCGTTCCGACGGTACGAAAACTAGCCTACTGACACCTTCTAAAACACACCTGAAAACCTACGAGACTCAAACGAATAGCGCATTTTATACGCTATATCTTATTTAAACTAATAAAGTAGAAAAAAATACGGTTTTACCTTAAACACAAACGTCGGTGACTGGGACTAGATATAGGTACGTCCTCGCGTACGGGAGACTTTCGCAGACAGGAAGTTTAAACCGGAAGTTGAGTTCAGGAATTTACGTCATGTTTCACAAATAAAATTTTCAAATAAATTTTTTTTTTTAATCTCAAATAACTAGATATGTTGGCTCGTCGTCACACCTTAGCATTAAAATACATATCCGTGAGCCGTTGTCGATTTAACGGTTATAATTGCTCTTGAGCTCGAACGGCTAGTCCACTATCTCGGGGCTGGAGGGAGACACTCGTGGGCTTTGCCCACTCGTGTTTCCCTCCACCCCCTCGATAGTGGACTAGCCGTTTCTCGCTCGCTCGCAATTATAACAGTTAAATCGACAACGGCTCACGAATATCGACTACTTAATCAAATTCTGGGAGACTTTCCTTCCTTACAAAGTTAGGTTTTTTTAAACACAGAGCTCCCTGTAATCTTTAACATTTTACCGAGGAACTTCTAAACAGTAAGAGATAAAAGATTTTAGCTTTGCTCCATTCAAAAGTTGGTGAAAAAGCTACAAAATTATGTAATGTCAAAATCAGCCAATGAGAAGTGAAAATATCTTCAGTTTGGTACGTATATACCGTTTATTTGCCAGTCCGGATATCTACGAATACTGTAAATATCGTTAAAATGGGTAATCGAGGTCGGCCCAGCCTTACCTACTACTGCTGTGACTGATATCATGTGATTGTTTCAGTTGACGATAAAACAGGCTTCCATCATGTTAGAGAATTTTTATCCAGACCATGTCCTGAAACGTCTGTCTGTCACTGAAGAGGATTTTTGGGAGAACAAAGGTCTTGCCTTCCGTGACTGGCCAGGTAAGTACCAAAAAAGTGCGGAAGAGCATGGCTGTAACACTGTTGTTGTGATTTTGTACGATCAGAGCCTGATTTGCAACAGGGTGCACAAGGCCCAGTCCCCCACAACTTAAGGGCAACTAGATTTTTAATCGTGTAATGAAAGTTTATACTTTCCTCAAATAATAACCTTTAAATTATACCTTAAAGTCGTTAAATTTAAAGCTTGGTGCCTAAGGGCGTGTTTACGCAGCGACTCGCCTCTGCATTCTAGCAGCTAGAACTCAATCGCGATGGCAAAGGTGACATTGCCATGGTAACAGTGCTAAATGGATTAGCTAAATCCGACATCGTTTGAGTAAACACTTGCAGTCTTCTAATCCGTGCCAATAATATAAAGAATTCCTCATGACGAAACAAATTTTCCAAACGCTTCTGAACACACGTTATTTGCTGTTTTCGTTGCGAGGCGGCAGACATAAAACCGCCGCCATGTTGGAATTTGAGGTGATTTCTAGCTTCTAGCCGCGAGAATGCAAAAGCGAGTGGTTGCCTAAACGTGCCCTAAACAAAGAAAAAAGGGTGCTTATTAGACTCGGGTGTCCCAACAATTTTCCGCATCACTTTTTAATTCGGGCACGATCCCAAACGGTTGTGTTCTGAATACTCAGAAATTTAGGGTTATACTAGTCTTAAAGGAAAAGTCTTCGATATGTCAGATGCTGAAAGAGCAGTGTGCAAACATTGTACGTCACTGGGTATTCGCCGCCTCTTATGCCGTAAATGCAGATCATGTGATTTTCAACTTCGTCCCTGCGCGATTTGTTTACAACACACGGAGGAAGAGATATCAGTGATTGAAAATTCTTGGAAGCGTTCAGACCAAAGCAGGACCAACGCAAGCATGCTTTGTCACGCAATTCCCTGGCAAGTTCATTGGAACAAGAATTCCACTTGAGCCCATCGGACTACCTACCCACAATAATTGTAAAATGTCACATCGCTTGCTTTGAAAATTCGAGTCCATGTTTACTTTTTGTACGCTTAGATTTCAAAGTTTAGAATATTTACCGTTCCAATACCCTTGCAAATTTCCGACAGTCAGGTTTTTCTGGAGCTGGAGATACTCAGAACGACTGTCTTCATCGGGCTACCACATCACCGCTTACTTCGTCGTGATCGTTCGTCAGCTTTCATTTGTCTCCATTACCCGAAGCTTGCAGGTTCTCCTCCATGGAACTTAGCCTCCTTTCTGACCTAGGACCTTCTCTCAGAAGTGGAAGTCTTCGTCGTGAATAGATACCCGTCAATACGTCAAACATATTACTTTAACAAAAAATTTCATTATAGTATTGACACACTAGCGCAGCCAAGATTTGTACACACTAGCACAGCCAAGAGGCTTCTACAGCTTCATCTTTCTCCTCCCAAAGAAAACAGGAGGGAATTGTCTTAATTTTAACTTGAAGTGCGTGAACAAATTCATCAGTAATGCAAGATTCAAAATGGTGACCCTAGACTTCCTCCGAAACTTAGTCCAGCCCGGAGAATTTTCGCCGAACATCGATCTGGAGTGTTGGGAGAAAAGGTGCGAACCCTTTCTTGAGTTCGTGCTCAGGCTTGTAAGAATGGAGAGTGCGTATAGATGCGTGCCAACAAAGCCGCTCGTGTCACTGTTGCTGCACTTGAGAAGAAGTCGTTGCCATGTGAAGACGTGCGTTTCTTGCCGATATGCCAAGACAAGACGTGTCTGGATTTCATTAGCTTAGCTAGGCTACGAGATAGGATCGGCCGACTTCAGTAATTCCACTGGCGGGACTGTTAGCCGTAATACGTGCCCTACTCTGGCAGCAGTGAACCAGACCACTACAAGACAGCCCGTAGAGAAGCGAGCTTCGAAGAAAAGCGTTATCATCATCCTCTGCATCGTTAAGATATGGTAATTATACATAAGTAATGTTTATGCAGTTAGCCCACCATATCAAAAGTGTTATGGGTAAGGCTCGGCCGATACCGATATTGGCATCGGTATTGGCACCGATACTAGCGATATTGGTGTCGGATCGGTATCGGGCAACTGTTTTGATCAAATATCGGTTTTTGCGATATCTTCTCAAAAAATTGTTCGTTTTTGGTGTTAATACACCATTTTAACCGTTTTTTCGAGAGTTTTCCAATGGTGCTAATTTCAGAGCGATAGCTTCAGTCGTTCTCAAATTATTTAGCAAAAACCAAAAACCGGTTCCAAAAAACATACTTTATTGCAAGATACTTGTTCATAGAGCTTTGAGATTCGGAATTTTTCATCAAATTTTGTTTCTGAATATAGAAGAAACATTAACTTTACTGGAAGTAATGCATTGAAGTATCGGCATCGGTGATGTAGCATCGGATTGTATCGGGATCGGATTGGTCAAAGTTGGTATCGGCCGAGCCTTAGTTACGGGCCCAGAAACGCAGATGATTAATGCAGGATTCTTGACGGACTTGAGCGGGAGGCGTGAATTAGGAAGTGCAGAATAGAACGGCCAAATTTGGGGAGCCGCCATCTTGTTTGTTTTGGTGCCGGGACGGGAAAACGACGATAAAATTGTGATGAACGAAATTGTGTGCCTAAGACGAATTACCGGCGAATGTAATTTAAGGCCAAGCGAACAATTTTCAAGGAAGTTTGGGGACTTGAGAAAATTTGTCTTCAAGAAGAATGCTTCACTTCACAATCAGCGTCAGTCGCTAGTCGTAGCCACGTGTTTCCCGGGAGGTTAAGGTCAAGCGTTCGTAGGCTTGTGAGTTACAGAGCGGCGCAGGTTAGGATTGCAATCGCGTATTATTGAGCAACTGATTCGAGGCATAAACCGTCATTTCTGGTGTAGCAGAAAGAAAAAGGAAAATACGTTTTCCTGTTTATGAAAGTTAAATCTTTTTGGAAAAAATTGGCGTTTCAGAAGTGTGCTCAAATAATCGGTGCAAGAGCGAAAACCTGAATCGGGCGATGATGGCAGCAAACGAAGCAGGAAATAATTACGCATTTGGCGTGGAGAGGTTGAATGGTAATAATTACCACACATGGTCAACTTCAGTGTGCCTGGTTTTGAAGCAAAAGAATTTATGGTAATATGTAGAGGGTTCAGCTATCAAACCGGATGATAAGGACCCGCTACCACATAAATATATGGCTGAATCAGGAAAATGCGTGTTAACATTGTTACTAACGATATCACAACATTTGCAGGGTGAATTTGTCGACGTTCATGACCCAAAAGAAGTCTGGGATACGTTGCGGGAAAAATTCGCCGAGAGGGCAAAGTTGACAAAGTTGCTCGCGTTCAAGGACCTATGGCACTATAGGTTGAAGAAGGGAGAAGACGTGTGACTATGTAGAAAAAGTCATAGAACTAGCAAGAGTGGCCGAATCCAAAGGATGCACAGGAATAACTGAGGTGTTTGTAGCTTTGGTTGTGCTGTGTGGCTTGCCAAGCAACTTTCAGGCACAATTCTTTTTGGAAAAGAGGACTACACACCTAGTGAAATAGAAACTGTTCTGCTAAATCACAACCAGCGTCGTAGGAAGTGCAAAGAGAAAGATGGTACAGCAAGCTACAAGCCGTTCGTTGTTGGGACGAAGAAAAAGGCAGATGTCAAGCATAAGGAGGATGACAGTAAAACAGGGTGTTTTATCTGCAGAAAAGAGGGCCATTATGCTAGGCAGTGCCAGGGGGAAAAGGCTATTAAGCATAGCAATACCACGTCTTTGGAAGATGTGTCATCAGACAATGAGATACACGTGACTACAATGCGGTATAATCCTTCACACAGAGAGAGACGAAGGACGTCAAATGGTGAGAAGCCAGCAAAACTCAAGAGAAGAACGAGAACGTCAGGGCGTGCTAATCCACGAGCATTTGCGAGGGTGGACAGTAATCACATTCGATGGTCTACACCCATGCCAATAGTGGGGGAAGATAGGATGAAGTCAATTGAAGGGACTGATTCTGCCTCCAAGCCTTTTGAAGCACGTGATGTGATTCTTCAATGGAAAGGAAGAAACCAAGCTGCAATTGACCTTGGTATGAAATTGGCACGAGTAGATGAGGACTCCAAGCTTCTGAGGAGAGTTATGCAAGCGGCTTTTGATAACATTGATGTAGGCATCAATGAGACAGTCATGCCTGACTGTAATAGAGAGATGCATGGGACAGTTGCGGCTGATGCAGAGGGTCAAACGCAAGGAACAATAGTGGGGGTTGTGGCTGAGCAGCATGGGAAAGAAGACATAGAACATGTCGTCCCGATGGCAACGCAGAATTGTGCATCAGTGTGCAATGAGCACAAAGTAACAGCTAAAGAGTTACGGCCGGGAGCAAAGACAGAAGTTGCCAGCGAAATTGTGCAGCAAATCGTCGACAGAATTGACAGAAGACTTTGCAAGCCGTTACAACCTCTTGAGAATTGACTGGGTCAAGGATACCAAGGGGAAGCTGGTACCTCATGTTGACCATGCGGAATACATGAGACAGTGGGTGAAAGCGTCACCAGAAGACAAGATTGAGATTGCTCGACAGGACGAGCAGCTGTGCCAAGAAGTTGAGCAGTCGGGGCTGACGAAGAAAAGCTGTGGGATACAGAGGTTGTCAAGACTCCAACTGAAGTCTGTCTCTAAGAAGAGGCGTACAATCCATTAAGTGGTGTGAGTACCCACTTGTGTTTTGAAGCCTGAACACGAGTGGGGGTTATGTTGGGAAAAAAGGTACAAACCCTTTCTTGAGTTAGTGCTCAGGCTTGTAGGAATGGAGAGTGCGTATAGACGCGTGCCAACAAAGCCGCACGTGTCACTGTTGCTGCACTTGAAAAGAAGTCGTCGCCATGTGAAAACGTGCGTGTCCTGCCGATATGTCAAGACAAAACATGTCTGGATTTCGTTAGCTTAGCTAGGCTACGAAATAGGATCGGCCGACTTCAGTAATTCCACTCGTGTTTGCCGTAATGCGTGCCCTATTCCGGCAGCAGTGAACCAGACCGCTACAAGTCAGCCCGTAGAGAAGCGAGCGTCAAAGAAAAGCGTTATCATCATCCTCTGCATCGTTACGATATGGTAATTATACATAAGTACTGTTTATGTAGCTAACCCACCATATCATGGAGCCGCGTATCTCCACGTCCCTCTCGACCCGGACGTGTTCCATTTCTTCAGAATCATCCTCAACGGAAGGGTCTACCATTCCCAGGCCGTACCACTCGGACTGACCACGACTCCAAGGTTCTTCATCTCAAACACCAAACCGATTTTTGCGACTCTTCATTACGCAGGCATAAGACCCACACTTATGTAGGTGACTGGCTTCTCCAGAACAAAAACTCCCAACAAGGTCCTTGCAGACTTCTAGACCTCAACTGACCACCTGTTCAAGTTGGGCTTTGGGATCAACCTGAAGAAGTCCCACTTTGATCCCATCTTCCTCGGTGCCCTCCTCTACCTGGATGACTTCACCATCCGGCCATCGCCGAAGAGGATTCTGTCCATCAAGCAAGGAGTCATCGATTTGCTCGGTCACCAGAACTTCTCGACGAGGTCCCTATGTAAGGTCATCAGCCTCCCGGATGCTGCTGCGGACCTCGTTTCCTATAGCAGATGGAGAGTACGCCCCCTGTATTTGTACAGGAAGGAGCGCTGGAATTCTTGGCCCAACCCGTATCAAGACATAATTTGGATGTTTCCCGATTTTCCCACATCAGAAGTGCTGTAGTGTAGGGACCCCCAGGAACACTGCTTCAGGAGTCTCTATCAGAGAAGAGAACCCCTTCGAGATGCTCATCACAAATGCCTCAACCACTGGATGGGATGCCCTCAACAACGCCGCGACTGTCTCTGGAGTTTGGAAGCAGTAGGAGCGCAAGCGCCACATCAACATCCTGGATCTGCGTTTAATCCACATGGGAATATGTCACTTACAAGATCAGCTGAAAGGAACGACAATTCAAGTGCATAGCAACGACAACACTGCTTTCGCCAACTTGAACAAGATTGGGGACCTACTCAAAGAATCTCTACCTGCAATCATACCAAATCTTCCATCCGGCCATTCTCTTGAAAACAAAATTTAAAAATTTTTTTTTTCTGGCTTACACAAACTTGTAGGCTAACAAATTTGTAGGCCAATGAAAACATTGGAATACATTTTTTTTTTTTACCCAAATAAAAGTAAAAATTTGTCCGTTATTAACCTTAGCCTACACAAAACTTGTAGGCCTAGCCTAAATTAAAACAAAAGGTAACAAACATGTGGAGAAACAGAATTTATTTATTGTGAAGGGCGTGGCAAAAATCGAAAATCTGCAGGTTTTTGTTCGCCGAACCGATTTTTGCCGATCAGCCCAAAACCTGCCAAAATCTGTTCGGCTAAATCTGTTCGGTACAGCCTTAGTGGTTACCCAGGTTTGGCCCAGTACAATACACTGTGGTATAGCGAAGCTGTGAAAAGATGCCTTATTTCCTCAAAGCATGGTGCAAAAACTTCAGTGTGATGAATTTGCTTTTGTAGTGAATAAATTGTATTGAATCTCCCCCCCCCCCTACCCCCATGTATTCAGGTTCCCCCCTCCCCCATTTTGTATTGCTCATCTATGTGAAAACTGAATGTGAATTTCTGACAACTGCTCTTTATTCACGATGCAGTAGTTCTTTCTTTATATAAGACACTGCAGACAACTGAACAGTGTGCGCATTTGCATTTAAGCTCATTAGACATTTGTTGTAAATGTGCTGTATGTGGTCCTTTTCTTTAGGTTTGGCAGGTTTAATATTCTCAGAAATTTTCTCGCAAGAATTCCTTACTCCTTTAGAGGATGTTGATACAAGATTTCGGCTCGAGGTAAGCCATTTATGAATTTTTATTCCATCATAATTAACGATGTTCTGTTGGCAGTACAATACACCATGCAGCCGCGTAGGTTTGTGTTTTGAATAAGGGAAATCTGGCCCACCATAATGCAATGTCATGCTCCTTTGTTGTTGCATGCTTTGTTGTCTGTCGGGTAAAACAAGAGAGTATTGCCGACGTTTATAGACACACATGGCCATTGCATCTGTAGATAAATGTACAACAAACCATCCATACCCCAGGAAGGTAACTTTATTTCTTGCATCCTATTCCATTGCCAGAAATCAAAGTTTATTTATTTTCTTTTTCCGGGTTGATGTGTGTAGTAGCCAAACACTAACCAAGTGTACTGCTTATTTTAAACATTGCACTTCCACGGCATCTGAAAGTAGCATTGTCTGGCTAAACGGCTATTGAATTGATTTTCCTACATTTAGTTATAATTAAGGACCCATACTATAAGCGATTTTGCGAAATCGCAAAATTCGCAACTTGTTTACTAATAAGTATTTTGACCCCATTTTTCAATTGGGGAGGTGTACGCCGTTTGCTGAAGCTAAAAATGAAAATTTACGGTCGTAAAATTTGCATTTTCCCGCAAAATTCGCTATTTTTGCCCGAATAAATAAATTATGACTTACTTTTCATCAAAATTTTATTAACTTTGCAATAAAATAAGTCTTCTGTTCGTTACTGGCAGCCGTTTTGAAGTGGAATTTAAATTTTTTTAGAATTTATTCATATTGTACACCACTTATGAGGCCTACTTTAGGCTATTTTTTGTTAACAATTTTGTGATTTTTTTTTGGTTGCGAATTTCAGCAAATCTTGCAACATGATGTACTGCAAAATTACCTTTTTCCACCGCACATTTTAAAAATTCTCGCAACAAATATTATCGCAAAATTTTGCTTTAAAATATCGTGGAAAGTACGGGTCCCTAGTTATAATGAATGTGTCAAGCTTTTAGGATCAAGCTTGTTAGTTTACCCTTGCATATTATTATTATTGTGGCTTGAGGTATGTTTAGGAATTGCCCAGGATTGTGTCAAATCGTAATATATTGTTTTTATTAGGATTGTTTATAAATGTTAATATGTACTCGGACGACTAACGAAATTTCTGGAGGCAACGAATTGATTTCAAAATCTGTTGAATAGCTTTGAGGCCGTAAAACGGATCGTTTTGTTTTGATGACCAACGCTGCAATTTTCGCGAGCCCAGCATCTGTTTTCTTAATGGTTTGTTAACCGAATGAACAAAGCGAACAGGTTTCCCTGTTAACTTGCCGATTTGGCATTTTGCTCTGTTTGATACCATTTTGGATTTTTATTACTGGTGTTAAGCCAAGGACATAAGATGTTCGGCTGTGTTTCAAATAACATTCTTACCAAAGTTTATTCAAATGTGTTCATTCATTTGGTCGTAACTGCGGAACAACAGACAGTTATATGGACTGAGCAAAATGCTAGAGCATAGAGTTAATAAAATGGGACCTCGTTCGTTGGGCTCACTTAGTCAACAAACCGCACAACCAGTTAATTAATATCCAAAATGGCTTCCAAAAACCTGTATTTGGCGCGCATCTTGTACATTGTTCCTCACAAACTGAGTAGTGTTACGGCTACGCACATCTAAAGCCATTCACACTGCAGGACCAATTTGATGTCTCAAATTCTGCAATATTTGAGAGCATTGGAATCGTTGGCCGTAGGGTCCCACGTGTTTGACCATATGAACATTCAGGCACTGCCAAATTCCTCCATCCGACACATTGTCAGTTGAGCTACCAGGCAGACTGACGGAAAAGTAAAATGCTGAACCTCACAAATTTAGGAGGCCAAGGACACGTCAAATTTGAAATAAGATTGCAGAGCCGACGATGTATATATACTCAAGAGTTCAAACTTTTCATTTGCCGTCTGAAGAAGACTGTTGAGCGTGGAAATAACATCAAACCCCTTAAAGGACAGTGGGCAATTTGCCAAATATGGTTAATGTATTTGTGATTTGTGAGATAGAGCGTTTTTTTCTTACTTCATTATAACACAGGTCTAATGAATGCATCCCAAGAGATCCATTTTTAAGTCTCCAGTTTTCCTAGGTTCAACATATGAACTTGTTTCGCTATGCAGAAATGTTGAGAACAGCGGAATACCGTGATGATCTAGATGTTGTTAGCACTGTCCACACCCCAAAGGGTAAGAACAATTTTTGAAGTTATTATTTATACATTATTCCTGTTTGAAAGCATTGTTTTTGGTATTGCACTCTGATCTCGATTACAATCGAAGGCATTCTTCCTTTGACGTCATACACAGAAAAATGACATTATGCCGTTGTAATTTGTTGTAGGCAAGGTGCAAGTGCACTCGCCTTTTATGGATGTGGCTACATTCAATCCCTCGTCAAAGAAAAATTCGACAACTCACAAGTCCTCAGACAGGAAAAAGTAAGTTGTGAAGTAGGCAGAAAAAGTAAGTTAGCTGGAATAGTATAAAATTAAAAAGTAAGTTGACTGTGACACAGTAGAAAAAGTCATTGGACTGTGACACAGTAGAAAAAGTCATTGGACTGTGATGCAGTATTAAAAGTCAGTTGACTGTGATGCAGTATTAAAAGTCAGTTGACTGTGATGCAGTATTAAAAGTCAATGGACTGTGATGCAGTAGAAAAAGTCAGTTGAGTGTGATGCAGTAGAAAATGTAAATGGACTGATAGAAAATGTAAGTTGACTGAATCTATGATGTAGTAGAAAGTCAGTTCACCACTGTCGTAGAAAAAATTAGTTGACTGTATACCACGCACCATGGCTGTTTGCTGTGGCGTGCATATCACGTGACTGGGCTAGTCCAATCCGACGGCCAAACAGCCGTTGTTCTCGTTCATCATTAGCTAACTCATGGTGACGTCACGGCAAACAGCCATTGCGCATGGTTTAATGTAGTAGAAAATGTAAGTAGACTATGAAGTAGTAGAAAAAGTAAGTTGACTGTGACGTAGTAGGCAATGTATAGTGACTGTGATGTATTGTAAATTGTGTATTAAATGCCCATGGGCTTGTAAAATTAATTTGTCTAAAATTTGGGGGTGGGCGTTAAAAACAAGTATATCTAGTTTCTAAACTAACTTCTGTCTAGGGATAGAGTTTTCATCAAGGAAAAATCGGCAATAATACAATCACTCGTGCACATGATGTGGATTTAATCTAGCATTAACACAATGTCGTCGTTCTCATTTATTTACAAACTTAGGTTATTGTATGGTCTCTGCTCCAAAATTCAACATAATTCGCAGCTAAAACCAATTGGTAACGATGCTAACTTCCAGTAACATGAGCGCGGATCGAGATTATGAACTCGTGTGTATTGATGCCAGTCAAATCATTCACCTACCTGATCTGGATTCGACCTGGATTCAGAAAATTAATTATTCTCATTTATTCACAAATTTAGTTTATTATATTGTCCTTCTTCCAGTATCTAACACAATTCAAAGTTTAAACTAATTTCTAACCATAACCAACCTTCAAAATGGAGAACGTGATTCATGACCGGCAAGTACGTGTTTTGCCGTAATTTTCCGGAAGTTGTCCAGTTGGCATCATTTTTTGTTCTTTCTAGAGAGAGTAATTCGACGTAAAAAGACCTTTTTGGTAAAAGGGCCATCATGGGGCCTTTTCAGCATTCATTTCCGTGGACATTGGGAGTCAAAATAAGATTAAAAGTACGCAAGATCTGAAAACTACTATGAGAGTTCCTTCCACTATCTTGTTCAAAAATTTGAAAAAATTGCGCTCAATCTCAAAACAAACAGAAGTAGGGATCGACCGGATACCATTTTGCCGGATCCGGGTCGGTTCCGGATAATTTGATGTCGGTACCGGATCGGTTCCGGATCTAGGTGCCGAATCCGGACCGGTACCGGATACCGGGTATTTCACACACAAAAACGAAATAAAGCCGTTTTATTTTTTTCCCCTTATAAGTTGCAGCTACGGTGTTAATTTTCGCTTTGTTTCACATTATTTTCTTACATTAAACACTCAGAAGTCTTACGCTACTAAGAGTGCGTATAGGCTACAGCACTCCACTGGTTTGACAATGTTGCTAAATTCTTTGAAACAATCAAATAAAACACTAATTAGGTTAATCAATCAAAAATATTTTAAATTAAGGATTTTCTCATTGATTAGCCTAGCCTACTGCTTCGTTTCGAAAAAAAATTGCAGGGTTTTTTTTAATAAAATTTATTTAATTTATTTTTTGCCAAATAAAATAACATAAAAAGCTGGAATAAAAAAAAAAAGTTAGAAAAATAATTACAGGTTTAAAAGTGGTTATTAGTTAATCATGCCTGGTTAAAAAAAAATAACCTTTTTTATTCGCCAACATATTTTAAAATTTTGTTTAATTATAAATAAAATAAAATAAAATAATAACATACAGCTGAAATAAAAAAAAAACCCTAAATAAATATTTAAAGATTTAAACATGGTTATCAGTTAATCATGCCTGGTTTAAAAAAAATCTTTTCAATTCTCCAAAATATTCTTAAAATTTGTTTAATTATAAAAGAAGCCAAATAAAATAATAAAGCTGAAAATAATTTAAAAAAAAAATAATATGTGCCGATTTAAATATGGTGTTATCAGACACATCAGGTTTTTGGAGTTGGCTAACTACTCCACCAGTTGACTACCTCCTCCAGGAGTCCAGGTGGGTTTTGCTACTGCTGATTTGACAGGCAATGTTTACCAAGTCTAAAATCAAATTAAGGGAGCAGATTCTCCAACAAAATGGATTTTGGATACTTCAAAGGCACTCAACATTTACCCAGTGAAGTAAATACTTGGATTATTTTCAGAAATTAAAAGATTCAAAGGTGAAACATTTAACGTTTGCAGCTTCGTGCGTTAGGCCTAACTCACTCACCACGTGCGACAAGGGAAACATGCCTGTTAACCTAATCTATGCGGCTGATGTTTTTTTTTTTGCGGTCAGCCAAGGTAAGTTTGATAGATCAGAAAAAAATCTAGTGAATTAAAGCTATCTTTGTGGAAACAAACTTTTTTAAATTAGGATTTTTTCGCGGAGAAATGAGTCAACTTTCGCTAAAACTTTAGTAATAGCGCTCGATTTGTGCTCATAAAGGTTTTGATTTTTTGAACATCTTCGTTCGCATTCTCCAATACATATTTTTGTTACAACATAATTATTTCGTCTGCAATTTTTTTATACTCGTAGACCGCTCAGTTATTTTACTAGGATTTTGCTAAGAAGCAAAGAAAAAAAGAAAGTTGAGTATTTGTGCAGGATCCGGTTTAAAATAATTGCCGGATCCGGATCTTGCCGGATACTGCAAGATCCGGCGCCGGATCCGGATCTATCCGGACTCGGTCGATCCCTAAACAGAAGACTCTACGCCTGATGAAGACAATTGACGTGTGTTGCATCTACTAAAAAAACTGTCGAAAATTTGCGGAATGTGGTAGAGTGTTGTGTTTGTTTTGAGATTGAGCGTAATTTTTTTTAATTCTTGAACAAGATAGTTAAAATAATGTAAAAGACTGCAATGCCAGACCGCAAAAAAAAAAAAAACGATCCCCAGAATTTCGGGAAGGAACTGAGCCTCTTAGGCCTTAACTGGTCCCTTAAAAAAATGTGCACAAATTGTCTGGTAGCGTGAAGTGATATTGTACGTAACACAGTGTGTGGAAGGCAGGAATATGTGGGTTAAAAGGATTAAATGTAAGAAACTGTAAAATTTAAAGGCCTACAGTTGAGATACATTATTAGGTATGTTTTAATTCTTCATAATTATCTACCATGTTTTGTTGACTTGTTTATAATTTACTTTGGTGTGATGATTTAGTTGTTATTTTACTCGTGTGCAGGTCTACAGCCCCTTGGAAGCGGAAGCACACCAAGTACAATGCAGACAAGTTGTGGATACCCTTACTGATACCACATCCGGCACACATCTCTGTGATCATCTACAATCGTGAGAACGAAGATCCAATTCCTCTCGAAGAGGAACAGTGTCAGGCTATTCTTCGAGCCGTGGAAGATGCTTCTATGCCAGGCTACGAGTACATTAGCATTGACTTAACACCACCAGATAGCCAGAGTCTAACCAGCCTGGGCGCTGATAACAGCTTAGGGAGTGGTAACATTCATGACACTGACTACCAAGCCCCTCCTCCCAATGATGGGGGTGGAGACACAGCTGTTATGCGTCGCTCTGTGTCGTTAGACCCCGACACAGCCACTGTCGATGACCGGTCCAGTAGTCGTTTAAGTGGGAGTTTCAATGTGAACTTGGCGTCGAGCGAGGACATTACGATGGAAGCAGATGGTGAGCGGGTAACGTACAGTCACAGTTCATACAGCACAACAGTTTAGTTGGCGTAGGTGTAGGAGCATTGTTTTATGCCGTGAATTTTTTTTATATTGTATTATAGGATCTTTTGAAAGCCGTATTCAATCATGTCGCCGACTAACGATTAAGAGGAAGTGTTATGTGTATAGATTCCAAAGATACCTTGCATATTGCTTCTTTTAATGTCTTAAATATTTGTTGAATTTTATTACAGTTTTTGACAGGAATGGGGTATTTGTTGTTGAAGGTGATATTGTTTAGAGGATTCCGAGATTTTATCAAAGCAAGCACTTGACGACTAAGATATAGGGCTATATGTGTTGCACATAACGCTTTAGAGATACTGTTTGATGCGCAAATCTTCACTCTACACAGAAAATGGCAGACACTTTAAAAGAGAGGTCTTAACTTTTTTGGCACATATAGAACATTTCATCAAATTCGTTAAACAGTCAATAATGACCGCAATCAAAAACATTCCTTGCTGTTTTTCTGTATTCTGGCGTAGCATTTGAGTGTGCAGGTGGTACAGCTGGACCGGGGTTCACGACACAGGAAAGGATCCCATCGGGCAGTCTAGTGATAGACAAAAACCAAATTGTTGAGCCTTCTCTTCTCGATGTTCACTCAAGTGCTACGCCATCAACTTAATTAGTAATGCCACACATACTCTTAGTGTTTCCTTAGGGTCACATTTAAAGAATCCACTGAACACAATGTTCCGTATTGTGGCAAGTTAATCAGATGCAAAAATAAAAGGCCTTTCAATGTTTAAATAGGTGTACAGGTGTAAGTTAGTACTGGATTGGCTCGTTTTCACTTTCCTCAAAATACTATTTTTAAGTTATAGTTTACCAGTATTTCGTTTTATTGTGCTCATTTGTCCACTAATCAAAGAGAAAGGTGCTTCTCCAGCCTTTTCACCATTGTTATTCTGCCAACAATGCCGCACAGCATTGGTCATAGTCTGTGTGTTCTTTATGGTTTTCCTACGATGCCCTAGTTTTTGCACAAGCGTGCTTGCTTTCCGGGCAACGTTAATACTCATGTATCGAGGACAAAGCTAGTATAGTACTCAAAGCAGATGCAGCATGGTGTGCATGAGCTCTTCATTGGATTAAAATCAGATTTCAATGCACGTTTTCTTCCATTTTTGAAAGGTTGCAATTGCCCTGTACACTGTTTTGTGTGTAAGTATTAACAAGAAGTGCATAGGTATGAAACCTTGCATGTTGCTCTTGGCATCGTAACGCGGTTTATGTCTTGTACGGACTGCTTATGCAAACTGTAGAGCATAGTGGGAAATCCAACACTTATGAAGCACATTACTCTTTTATCACTGGCTTAATGTTTTCTCTGGACAATAAAATGCTCTACATGAGCTTTTAAGATTCGAGGCTTTTCTGATTCTACGTGTCAGGAATCCTGACCATTTGATATTTGTTTAATTTTGCGGTGTTCCTGCATCATAACGTTAACTAATATACATACACTGAAACCGCTCAACGATTTTTTTAGACCAGGTAAAAATGATAGTATTAAAAAAAAGGTTCTTGGGCATTTTCTCTTTGTAAAGGCACCAGGCACTAGGCCGCTCTTTATGTTTGTATTCCTTTTCTCCCTCCCACCCTTCCTTCCATCAAAAAATCTTAATAAGTAATACGATTTAGTAAAAGTTGGTTTAGTATTTTTAAACCCCCCACCCCCAAAAAATATCTGTACAGATGATTGACCTTTTTTAAAGAACTCGATTGGTTGGCAATTATTGCCAACCAGTGTTTTTAGCCTTGTTTAAGCTTAGTACATGACGAGTACAATACCACAACTATAGTAATAGCTACCAATTAACATATTGCAAATCTTTATTTGTTTAGGAAAAAAAGACCTCAATATTCAATACTAAAAGATAATTACTAAGCTGACAGTTACGAATGTGCACTGGGTTGCTGGAAACCTCCTAGGTTTGGTAAGGTTACTATGTTTAGGTTTATTATTATAAAACTTGTACACAGTGTCAGTGCTGCAATTCTGTGAAACAGAACGTGATTAGTTGTTGTGGATGTATTGAGAGGGCATTGTGCTTTTTGCGCAAAAATAACCTGTCGGTCGACGGGATTAGTATTTAGGAACTGCCATCGCATATGCTGAAAAAAGCTGCCCCAGGGAAAAGAGCAAGTACATTGTTGCTGACTGGAAGTTGAACAGTGCATGTAGTATAATTTCAGCAAGACACGTGAAAGTTCACTTTGACTTCCTGTACAGTGGTGTAAAGGTGGGTAAAAAGTAAAGCTCAACTGCAAAACATTAAATTAACTGGTGTCTTTTTACAATAGGCTTGGGTGCGTAAGACTTGCTATTTTAACAGGTCTGCAGTTTGTATGTATAACAATTATACCTAAAATATGCAGCTACAAAGTGTATTCCAGGATAAAGTACAGTGGCTGACTTTATTTTCCACTCACTTTATCATCGTTTACAGTGATTTGTGTATATTTACAGAGTGTAAACATTGCTCTTTAATCGTGTAGTTAATGCATGAATATTGCACAGTGTGGAACTGTGTTTTAACAGGGCGAGCATGAAACCTAACCAAAGTATGAGTGTCTGGAAAAAAAGCCATATCTGCACCTGCTTGCTCAATGTTAATTTTAAAGTGTGACTCGTACTGTGTATGTATAGCTTCCTTGAAATTAACACAAGTGGACCACACAAATGTAGTAGCTTTGCACATTCGTCCTAGGTTTGTGTGTTGCTGCTGCGTTTGAAGGAATAACCAAATTTGATCTTGTCTGTAATTCGTTAATACGAAGCACAACAGCTTGTTTTCTCTGATTACGTCAGTTGAGTTAGATCCATTATCTATGTATTTGGTTTGCGCCTTTTGTGAGGAAAATGCACAGCCGCCAACTCTACTTGTGACTGGCTTAAAGACAAATTATTTTGTTGTGTATTGTGAATATATAATGTATTAGTTTTTTCATCCAAGTGGATGCTACAGCACAGCATCCGAGAGTTAAAACATATGCAAGAGGGATAAAACCACTTCCATTCCGCTTAACTGTAGAGCAAAATCGAAAAAGTGAAAGAACCCACAGCTATTCAAATGCTGTAATGTTTGCAAGAGGGCATCTGGTTTCCCGATACCTTGTCTGATGTTAAAAACGTGCTATTTGATTTACTTTGTTGTGGATCAAGGAAGAAAGAGCCCCGTGACAAAAAAAACAACAACCTTGCAATGATTGTTACGTAATGGGTGTATAGAGTAGCGAGCGGTTTGTTACCTTCGTGAAACCCAAACTCATCAAGTTTACGCGAAAGCATAGTTTGAAATCGTTCACGGCAAGCATGACAAATGCAGCCTGCCAGTTTGTTTGCAAGTGCTGGTTCATGCTGCAAATTTAGCTTCAGTAACATAATTTACAAATCTCGTTAATCCATCAGTTGGCTATCTTGCTACAGCTATACATGATTTAACCATTTTTTTTTTTAATTTGTGGTGTGAGTCTAGATCTTTGTAATAAAATGCACCATTTCCTTTTGTGTGCTTTACGTATTCATCACGGTCAATGTCAGTTTGTAGCGAGTATCATTAGTAGCTTGATGTACAGTTAAAAAAAAAACACAATTGCAGCATCATGGTTGCAGCCACCCTTTCCTTCAAGAGAAAATAAACGCGGAGAGCCAGCAATAAGGCGTAAGTCTTATGCATGAAATTTGTTCCTGTTAAAAAAACAAGTTCTTCGGTGGAACGTTTGCGTCACTACTGAGAGCTAGAAAAATGTTTGCCGTGAGATTAGGGTGTGTTCAAAGCAAAACATACCATGAATGTTAAATTGTTATTTGGAGTCCTTGCGAAATGGATAATCACTTTTCCCCTACAACATGCTTAATGCTTCCATGGAGCAAAGTGCATTTCTGTAGTTTATAAATTAGTTCTAATTAGCGGCTAACACATTTGGGCTGTGCATAACGTGGTAATATTGATTTCTAGTCTGTGTGGCACTTTGATAGTCTTGAGGAATCTTTACTTAGATAGGGGGAGGTGGGGGGGGGGTCACTGTTTCTCGGGCAGCTTGCTTGTTTAAAATGTTTATCATTTTTGTAAAAAAAAAGAATAAATAAATAAACAAATAATAATTGTAATAAATATAAAATAAATTAAGCTTGCTGCTGCACTTAAAATGTTTGCAGTCTAAACTAAAGATTAGTGTGAGTGCGTGTGTAGATAAAATAAACTTTTTTTACATGTATCATTTTTGCAGTACGTATGATATTGTGCTCTGTAATCGGTACTAAATAGCGTGCATATTGTCTTAGGAATTGACTACTTTTTTAATGATTATTTTTAGGTTTGCTGTTTAGTAAATGCTTTGTATTATGACTTAATGATGGTGTATAATTAAAATACGAACTATGATGATTATTTATGCAACACTTTTCTTTAAGTACAGCTAACTAATTTGCCAAGAATAATTAACCACAAGCCTTTTCCACTGGTGCCAAATGTTGAATTTAATAGTTTTCTTTTTTTAAGTCGTCGGTAAGATCGCACTATGCAGCTGTAACAAAAACAAAAGTATTTGAATTACCTAAACTCTAAATTATTAATTCCAAAAATAGTTTACCGTACTCTTAATTTGTGGTATTAAGTGTGTTAATAAGGCAATGCAAAGTTTTTTTTTTTTATAATCTAGAACCCTGTTGCATGATACAGTATCTAAAAAGCTCTAGATCATTTTTTTAAGGTTTCTGTCAAATTTTGCCCAAACTCATTTCGACCGATTTAGACAACCACTTTAATCTTCTCGGCAAGATTTTTGCATCGGCACAAATGCTAACATAATAGGTTAAGGGGAGACGTTCCTTACCAAAACCAGTAAACATATGGAACCTTACAAATTAAATGTTCACGTGTTTACCTTGCCAATTTTTCGGGATATGTTGGCGATACTTATTTTTCAACTTTGCTTTGCCTAACTTTAGGGATGGTTCAGTTTTGGTTATTTCTTGCAATCAGATCCTTCATAGGAAGAATAATTTTTTTTATGTCATTAAGGCAGAGATTCTGTTTCTTATTATTAATATACTTGCCATTATCGACTTTAAAAGCTTGAAATTAGATGTGGGGAGGACGGGAAGGGGGTATAAAAGTATCATTTTCATTGTTTCTTGTCTCTTAAATGAGTGACTGTTTTCTTTGCAAGGCCCAATTTAATAAATTAGCAATACGGTTTTTAATATTTGTATGAAGAGTTGTAATAAAAACCGAAAACTAGTAGAGTTTTTGAAACCTTACCCATCCCTACCTAACTTGAGGCTTGTAGAGATTTCGTATTTTTTTTAATGGCTCTGTGGAGCCAAAGGATTAATTGTGTTCCAATTTGCTTACCAATTAAAGCTAGTTTTACTTAGACTGTTTATACTTTTGTGAACGAACATTAAAGTGTGGTATGATTGGCAATCGCATGTATCTTGGTGGGGCATCGATGGTATAAATTGCTTGAAAATGGAATTACCTCCCAACAATTGCCTTTCTAAAATACTGTAATATACTTTGGTGAATTTTGTAAGGCACAAGCTTACATCGTCTCGGACAAAAAAGCACCAAATGTCTAAGAAGCCAGAGAGTGAGATCGTGCCTTCCGATAATTCTCTACATTAAAAAGGCGATGATGGGAGTTAATTTATAATTTTAAGTGTTTTATAGTTTGGTAAGGGCAGTTCATTTGATTTACTATTTAGTGGGAAGTGTTTTGTGCTCTGACTTTTTTAAAGCTCAAAAATGGCTACTTTTGTGTTTGTGATCGTATTGCGATTATAATAACTACAATATGACACAAACAGAGAGTAAATCATGTTTCGTTAAGTAATAAGTTGGAGCTTAGTTGCAGCTTGCAATACAGTAAGAATCTCACACTGGACTCGTCATCGTCATCGGTTTGCTTACCAGTTTTAAATGCAATATGTTATATTTCAATAAGTAGTGTTGTATATGATTGCAAAATTTTAAATGCCTCACATTTTGTTTTAGTAAGTGTGGTCTGTGATATGACAAAAATCTACGCCGTACTCCAAACGTAAACTTTGTCATTTGTCATAAACTTCATGTTTCTGTAGATTATTTTACGTTTTAACCCTAAGTTTAATTATTCTGCCTTATGTCATTACGACTTTTACTATAAAACGAATTAACATTGCTTCTTGTCTGTCGGCGTAACAAAAAGTACATATTTTGTATGAATAGTGTTGTATTGTTGTAATACTCATTCCTCCAAAAGATAACGATTCTGTCTACACCACAACATTTAGTCTGTAGCAAATAGAATCTGCACTTTAGCGACAATTGATTATTATTTTTCTTTGGCGCTACTCAAACTAGTATTTTTCTAAGAATTTCACCGCAAGTGTATTTTAAGTAAGATAAATTGTGACAAAAATTTTTGCGGTAGAGTGCCACTCATTTGATGAAGCGTAGTTTTTGACTTGTAGTTTGTTGGCAAAGGAACATTGAGTACCGAGTGTCAAAACTGTTTTATGCTTCAAGTAACCGTTGGGAATATTTGCATGAACGAGTGGTGCCGATGGCATATAGTCTGTTTCACTCAGAAAAATATGTTCAAACGTATTTTTTAGTAAAAGAGTTTAGCCTACAGTAAAACATTGATTATGGTATCTGAACATACCAGCTACACCGGGCCTGATGTACACCGGGCAGTAACCACTGTTGACAATTTTCAAACATATACGATATTAAAAGATTGTAGTGCTTCTCCTATATTAAGTGTTACAAATGTATAAATAGTGTGGATAACTTATTTAGCCTGATGATGATCCAAGAAATTGATTGAAAATTCATCATCACATATTCGAAGTTGAGCGAGTTAAACTTTGATTCATTTTTTGGCACGTGTTGAGATGGCTTTACTTTTGTATCTGGAAGCTGTTTAATCGAAAATAATATTTGTCTTGTTGGTTAAAACACAATTCCCAAGCAGAAATTACTCCTGAAATAAAAGTCGCTTCTTTGTTTTCCTACTCTTAAATCTTAATTAGAATATTGTAACTCGTTGATTATCGAAACGTCCTTTGGTCCCAGTTAATTTGTAGGATCGAGGTTCCACATTTAAGTATTATTGCACTGAACAGTACTTTAGTGCAGCTGTTTTTCATTGATTTCAAGTTTTACTATAATTTCTCTGAAAGCAATAAATGGTACAAGAAAAGTTTAAACATACGTAAATAAGTGCTGCTCAGTGGTACTGGAAATCTGTTCCTTTTTTTTGACATTTTCAATGTGTAATTCCATATTTTAAACAAGTACATCTGCTATTCCATTTCTTATCAAATGAGTGGGTATTCTACCATATAACTCAACATGTATTGCTTTAAGCACAAGTAGTGTTTTAGGTCTGTTTTATACATTATAACACGTATTTGAGTATGCTTCAACTTTTTCAGAGCAACTGATAAAAAGTTAGTTTTAGCTCTAATTATTTTATAGGCAAGCTAAATAAATGTATGAAATCAGGAGAAAAGAATTAAAATTGTACGGTAAAAAAAATCTTAATTGTCAGCCTGTTGAGACAAGACGTGTACAGTGTATCATAATATTTTTGTCCATTGGGGTAAAGATGAGAAGGTAGAGAGTTGGAAAAGAAATGGTTCTTCTTTTGTTTCAGTTGCACAATCCAATAAGGTGTAATGCAGCTCATTTTGCCTTAAGGCTGCATTGGACATCAGTTTGCACAAAGCCGCTAAAAGTCAAGTGGTTCTCGGGCGCGCACGCATTGGTTTTTTTCTTAGCGCATGGTACGTTTTTTACGACATTGTCTAAAAAGAATTCCGATCACGCATCTGCACTTTCACCAAACATTACCTGGAGCCGATGACCACATGAGGTCTTTGCTCCATTCACATGATCGCCTCGAAATGAATGTAAGGGTCGTTCTGCGGCATGTGATAACTAAAAACTTGAATCTAAAGAATGACTTCTGCACGCTGATCTTGGCATTAAAACATTGATATTGTACTCCACAACAAAATGTAAACTACTGATTTCGTTTTGTTTGGCCAAAAAAAAAAAGGCACTGCCCGCATCTGAAAAATCACGAATAAAACGTAAAAAAAAAAAAACCGCCCTCTCGCATCAATTTTTTTAGTACCACTCCCAGGAATCACTTAATTTTTAGCGGCCCTTTAGAAACAACATTTACGATTTATATAATTATTTTATTTGCTTTACTAGTACACTACTCACGGCTTCGACAAAACCGTGCATTTCTTTCTGGGCAGCACTTGCAATTCGCTAAATGCCTCCGTCTCGTTTGCATCACTACTGCTAGACGACCAAAAAGAACAGCCTCCTGGTGGATTGACACATGGCATGTTACTAAGTGGGATGCAGGCAATTGGTCGCTGCCATCTCCAGGAGATTGTCGTATTTGTTCACATCGCTCAAATCGTCACGGTTTTATTGGCAGTCGAAATAAGATAGAGCTGTATGGCTGCTTATAATTATTACGGCTGGGCCAATCTTGATCTTCACCGATATTTCCAGCATTGGTAGAAATTGGGATCGGTAGACGAAATGCAGATAGATCGGTAATAAACCAAATTGACGATATTTTCACTACTCGTCGGCCAATTTTGACGTTTAAATATACCATTTCAAAGGTTCTTTCAGCCACTTTCCAAACCCCAAGCAGTTGTCTCTTGAAGAGTGTTTAGAAATTAGAAGGCAAAATGTTACATTTTACTGGGGGTTTTGTGTTTTATAATGATTTTAGCGTATGTAATATTATTTTAAACCAATAATTATGTACATTTAGGCTTATGCTTTTATTTGTGCAACACTTTCAAAAGTAATTTTTTTTTATAAAGACATACTTTTCAATATTACAGTTTTCTATTAATTGGAAACTGAGATCGGTTATCGGGATTTGATATCGTGACCGGGATTTGGAATCGTCCAGTTTCGTTTAATGATTGGCTCTGATAGAAAAAAACTAATCAGCCCATCCTTATTAATTGCTAAGGCTGTACCGAACCAAACATGGCCGAACAGAGTGTGTTCGCTTCGGTTCGGTGTTTGGTCTTTCAAAGGCAAAATATCAAACCGAACATATTTTCACTTCTAATCGACGGATTTTGATGTTTGAATACACAATTTTGAAGGTTTTTTCGCCAGCTTTCTGTTGGTCCAAACCACAAGTTCCTAGCTCTAATGGTTCAGAAGGTATAAGGGAAAATGTAAAAGTAGTGGAGATTTTTTATGTTTAAACAGAGTTTCAACATCTATGGACTTACAAATCCATGTGAAAATACCTACACTTGTTAAGAAACTTGTGCTTTGATGATTCTTTGTGAACTGAGTTCTTCTACATTTTAGTTTAAGATAGATTGGTTTGGTACAATTTTGTTCGGTTCGGAAGTGTTCGGTGTTCGGCTTATTTAAGGTTTGTTCGGTTTGGTTCGGCTGTAAAATTCTTATTCGGTACAGCTTTATTAATTGCTGTGCCTACTTAGTGGTTAAATACACCATTAATATAAAAACATGGCTGTGTTTGCATCAGATGGTCAATTTTTCATAGGTGGTGAATAGCTTTATTGTTTCTACAACCGAGCTTGAAACTCGTTTCTTATTGCAGGATGCATTTAGCACTGCATGATACTATGAAAAGAGACACAGCCAATACATGCAGCATTGCATATTGCAGACAAACTGAAGGTAAAGGAGATGGCCATTTAGCGAGCTGCTTAGCACTGCGAGTAAAAGAAATGCACGGAAACCAGCACAACATGATTTAAACGCTTAATTTTATTAGCATCCTTTTTATGAAGAATTGACTTGTCGTTCCCTGATATGATTTAGGAAATTTACATAATAGTTTTATATCCGTAATTTACAAGGATTTAAAACTGTACTAGAATTTCTCAGATTTTACGGTTCAGATTACATATCTGTTCCATTTGATAGTGCCGAAATTTTCCTGGAGCCTATGGACTATTACTATTTTTTTTCTGTCTGTAGAAACACGGTTAACTTTAAAGTTTGGTCCAGCCTTAAGTGCAAATGAGCAAGTGCGACAAGTTGAACTAATTTATACCACTTTTCCTAGTCATATCGTATAAGACATATGTTAGTACTGCTGCTCTAGATTGGTTGTACGTAGTGTAATTGATATAAGTGTAAACTACCGTTTGTACACATTGAAGGTATATACGTGTGTTGCCTCCCGAAGTCGCAAATACTGAATGCTTCACTATTGTGGGGACTCGTAAGCAGATTGCCACGTCTTAAAAAACTTCATACTTGAATAATTATGCTAACTTCGTAATATTGAGATTTGTAGTGTTATAATGACTTGTTTTATTTTCTTTTATAAGCAAATAAAGTTGCTGATTCATTTTACTTATACGTGTGCATTCTTCCTATAATTTTATTTGTTTTATCTGTAAAGGGTCTCTGTAGACTAAAAGGTTTCAGAATAATGTCAAAGACTACAGCCGTTTGCCCACGAAGAGTAATAGTACAACCGAGTAGGAAGATATTGCCTATGAAAGGATCAAAATTAAGGATAATGACGTCACTTCGGGATGGGGGTATAATTAGGACACAAAAAGGTAGGGAAAAAAATACCCCCCCCCCCCTCATCCAGATAAGACGAAATGGAGGGAGTACTGGAAATGGAGGGGGGGGGGTTACAAAAATGGGCGTAATGACGTCACTTCCAATTTGTGAGTAGGCCTATATGTAGGTAGCATAGGACACACAAAATATGAAGCCTTTGAGCTGATATCCACATAATAAGGTGCCTGAAACGTCATGTTTTGTTTTGTCTTTAATTGGCTGTATTTTTTATCTTAACCTCTTCCACTGCTGGTTTTCTTTATAGATAGCATTAGGACACAAAAGGTATCAAAAGGCACTGCCCCCCCCCCCCTCCACACCCTCCTTCAAATAGATAAAATCTGAAGTGGGGTACAGGATATGGAGAAAGGTTAAAAGGGGAGTAATGACGTCACTTCTGGGTTGTGAGTGGGGCCTATATGCAGGCACTAACCACCACCCCCCCCTCCCACACCCTCCTCCAGATTGATGAAATCTGAAGCGGGGGTACAAGATATGGGGAGGGTTAAAATGAAGGTAATATGTCATTTCCAGTTTATGAACACACGTGTATGTAGGATACAAAAAGCCCAAATGTACTTCTCCCACACTCTTCTCCAGTTAAAGTGGCACTATCACCGATTGAAATGCGAACGAAAATACTGTGGCGCCATCTAGCGACATTGATATTGTTAACCTTTATAGCTTGCTCGCAGGTGCACGAGGACGAACCAAATATTCACTCAATAATTAAGGATGTCGTGGCATGTTTGTTTCGTTAAAAGAAATGCCGTTATGCATTCCTTCGCTGGGTGCAAGCAAGAGCTAGATGGTACTACCTAGCGCTAGATGTTGTCAGCATTCGTCTGCTTTCAATCGGTGATATTGCCACTTTAAAAGATTGGCAACCGCTGTTTACAGTGGCTTATTGCCAACATCACAAATAAGAAAAACCACACACTACCACAATGGGAAAATTCCACTAGTAAACAAGAACCACCAAAAGTTCCCTCTTAAATTTTCGGTGAAGTTTTAAGGTCGTTCACCTTGACAAGCGGTGGGTCTTGGCAGTGTAAATGTATATATATATCAGTAGTTTAAAAACGTCTAGTTCTTTCACTAACATGTCGTCTGCATGATGGTAGCCACAACCACGTAACATTCATTTTTAAATTTGTGCTTCGTTGCGTACTGTTCTGATGAAGGTGAACGGCCTCAAAACTTCACCTACAATTTAAGAGGGAACCTTTTGTGGTTCTTGTTCAGCTAGTGGAATTTTCCCATTGCTGGTAGTGTGTGATTCTTCTTCGATCAGCCCTCAATTCTGTTTTCTGGTTTGACGTTGTACGGCACTTGGCTTGTTGGAGCGTCTGAGCAACCTTTTCCAGGCCTACAGAATGCTACATTCACATTATACATGTTGGCAATTTTTCTTCCCTGTGGTCTCCCATTGGTGCCTAGCAGTTCATACTGACTTCATAAGAGCCTTGTCGATAAGCCCTTTGGAAGTACTGACAAAAAGACTGCATTCCTCCCTGCCGTAACTACTTGTGCCAGGCGTAGGGAACTGGAGAAGCTATCCTGAACATCTAACGTTTGTAAAATATTGTAAATATTTTAAGAATTAGCAATCAGGGTCCCTCGTGTGCTTTCCTTTGTTTCAGGCTAAGACCCAATGTGCTGAGGAATATTCAGTGCCTCTCCAGGTTCCGGCCATGTCACTTTTCCTCCCTAAGGAGCCTAAACGTCTGTAACACCGAGTATGAGCTCTTCAATTCTATGTACACACGACATAAGTTTGCAAAGGCTTACTGTCCTGTTGTTACCATACAAATCCACAGTCAAGTTAATCTTTCCCACAATGATGTCGACTCGGGCATGTGATGTAATTGAACGTGCCTACGAATTATCTTCGTTGGCTCCTACACAGGATGTTCTTATTCAGGCTCACAAATTGCGAGCACTTACAGCGTCTCGGGCATTTGCTTCTAAAGCTCCTGCGGAAATCCTGGATGGGCGGCTTGTCAGATAAGACAAGTACCGTAAATCGTGGATTAAACGCCCATGGGCTTATGCAGTTAATTTGGCAAAAATAGGGGGATAGGCTTTAAATCAACCTTATCAATTTTTTAACTTTCTGGATATCTTATTACAGAAAATTCGGAAGCTTTTGAACGATCTCTGAAAGACCAATTTTTCATCCTTTTAATTGCTGTGAAGAAGGGAGGAGGCTTAGGTGACAGATGCCCAGGCCTTGTGCAGGTGCTAGGAGCTAAAGGAAGATTCCACTATTACCATACGGAGGGAGAAGGGCCAGTAAACATAGCAAGCAGTACTATCTTTATTCACATCATGTAACTTTTAGGTAATTTTTCGTAGAAAAACGACAATTTGAGGGGTGGGCTTTAACTCCCCTATTCCATGATTTTGACTTTACAGCATTTTAGGGGGTGAGCTTTAGCTTCAACTGGGCTTTTAATACACGATTTACGGTAAGCTAAGATTTTTTGTATTTTGCGTTGCCCTGCTGTCATGCGGAAAAAATCCCTCCTCCAGAAGCTATGTTTAAAATAAAAACCTCCAATGTGAAGTACTTATCGGCCTCCTCACGTGTCGCCTCTGTAATGACAGTAATCTGACAAATCTAATAACTATCACTTCCTGTACCTGGACCACCTTCATTTTATGCTCACTTACTGAACCTGTATAATGGCTCGAACACGAATTATGGAAGGGGTGGCTTACGAGGTCTAATAATCCGACGATTATGCAATATTCTAGAATTTATCCTTAAACCATTATCTTCATCACTGCACAATACGCCTATGCAATGGTGTACCTCTGAGCGATTGCCCAATTAACTGACGGTCAGAGTCGGACTGGGTAGGAAGGGTGCCTGTGCCATTTCGAGAAATGATGAGGGTGGGGTGCCATGCTTTTTACCAGGAACTCCACTCTGACTGGTCTAGAGAGCGTTTAAGTGCCCGAAGCTTTAGCCAAGGAAGATCACCAAGAGCCTTTGCTTATTTTGATATTCTACTGGCTTCGAAGTGCATTCTTTAACACACATCTTTCAAGGAATGACTTTTTTTTATGAATTTCTTTCTTGGATGGTGTGGGTCTCTTTTTTTTTGGGGGGTGTCGGGGGGGGGCCGGGAGGAGTTTAACAACGGCGTTCACAATGCAAGTTAGCAAGGAGAGAGAAAGAAGGAGATCTGTACTTGAAAGGAAAGTTCACACCTTCCTCCGGTAAGGGGTAAAACCGAAGGCTACCCACGGGGCGCCAAAAGTGTTGCAACCAAAGGGCGTCTGCCATGGCACTAGGGCAGTCCTAGCCTGCTGACGGCAAACAGTGTAATCTACATCATTAAAGACGTGTGATGTGCATGTACCTCTACTCCTCTTGAGACAAGCCACCTACATTGATGGGAGTAGGATCAAATGAAAGATAAACTGAGCAACCGTTAGGCCTACTTTCATCGCTGTAACTTGATATCATGATCCTCAAATACGCGAAAGAACCTGAAAAAGTAACGTCAAGGTTTTTTTTTACCCTCATGATGATTGTTCATGAC